>CM040240.1:238760236-238983547 GCA_022545495.1 Chrysanthemum lavandulifolium
TCTCGTTAAGTAAAGAAGTTATCTTTTCAATTTGTTTATCATGATTAACTTTAAATGAATCACATAACTCTTTGTGTTGATCATTAACCTATGAAATTTCAAACTTTAAAACAATCATTTTCCTTTGTAAGTTATTAATAATGTTTTGAAGTTGGAAATTTTGAGAATCTAAAGGTGGAGGCATATGGGAACCATCACATCCTTCTTTTCACCTTTCGCTTATGAAATTTGGGCTTTCAATCTTTGATCGTTATAATGAGCTCAAATTTGTTCATTACGTTGCTAATTTCAAAAGCGCATCAAACTCGTGGAGCATCAGAGGATGTCTTGATATTTGAGGTTTTGACATTTTCTTTAAGATGTTGATATTTTAGTTGCAAATCAAAATGTTCAACTTCTAGTTTAGAAAGATGTTTTACCAAATTATCGTGATCATCACGATCAATTTTCTCATTTAGTTTAGAATTAGTCTTTTCAAGCTCAATGACATGATCATGGGAGACTTTCAGAGCAATGTATAATTCATGAAATTGAGAAGCATTAATAGAACAATTTGTAGGCATGTGAAACACATCTTGAGTAATACATTGAAATAAGATTCTCATTCAGTGTATGCAAGTTCTTCCTCTCAATCTCATTATATTTTAACTCTCGCTCATAGTCACTAACCTCAACTATCATTGCATCAAATTCCTTTTCCATTTCTTTAATATTTGAATTCATCCCTTTTTAAGACTCTCAAATTGATCTTTTAGTTGTTTAAAGAAAGGCATGACCTCAAGTTAAATAGCATTCTTTAGTTTGCTCAAAACCCTTTCCCCTCGGTTATACCGGTGGGTGTGATCCTTTTCTTACAAGTTTTCTCAAAATCAACAAATAATTGAAAGATAACGTATTGATGATTAAGGTCTTGCTTTTAGTGCAAATAGTCCTAGGAACTAGATGCATTGGTGTATTGGGAGGATACACATTTCTTGAAGGTATTTTCCTAAGAGGGGTTTGTTACAACAAGATTCTACGCTTTTGCTTATCTAAATCCTTTTTCCGAACACTTGTTCGGGTGTTAACAACGTTTGAGGCTTAAACTTGTTCAAGGAAATCCAATTCTCCTTTTGTAATCATGGGGTGTGATAATTATTTTCTCTTTACATTTAGGATCATCTAGTTTCTTGTTCATCTTCTACTAGTGACTTCATCGATATCTTATCTTCCTCGGTGCACTCAAAACTAGGTTTCTGTCTAGGCTTAAGGATTTCATTACCATCATAAATTACCTTATGAGCACTTCTAGCCTTTTTAATGACCTCGGTTTGGTTCCTCAACAAGGGGAATGCTATGTTTATCGCTTAAGACTCTATGCTTAGTGATCATGTGAGCGATCGAATGGTGTTCCCTTGTACGCACAACTTATTTTCAAGCTTGTTTTTCAAAGTTTTTAGATTGGAAAAATCATTCAAAAGTTTTGATTCCTTAGCATTGAATTATTGCTTAAGCATTTTCACATTTTCTTGAAGTTCTTGTTTTTGCTTAGCAGCTTTAGAAAGCTTTTCTTGTAAGGAGTTTAACTCTTGTTTTAATATTTCTTCTCTAAAATTACTTTTCTAATAATTATACGCATTTGGTCATCCATTTCACGCTCATGGGTGGTCAACTCAAACTTAACCGCGTTGTTCATAAATAGCAACTCGTTCTTTATAGGCATTAAGTTCGAGATAACGAGAATCATCAAGGGCACATGCGAAGATATTCATCAAAAACATAGTCATCATTGATCATGGAAGATGCATTACTTGATACAACCTCACTTTCACTTTGCTTCACATATTGATCATATGGGACAATATTGCTATTACCTCATCATCAATATCGATTCATAAGTTTCAAGAGATTGTACTTTATTATGCATCTTTTGCTCATCAACTTCATCATATAGTTTTAATACCTACAAATGATTTTATCTTTGGATGGACGACTGTTGTGGTGGAGAAACCTTTGAGAGACCATAGGTGAGATGATAGCCATGAAGATTGTTGGGCGGAGGTTCATCATCGACGCCGAGTCAAATGCATCACGCTACCACTTGAAAGGCATTTTGATGATTATGACCTATCTCCCGAATTGGTTGTTCATCAACATCGAGCATCGTAGGTTCGGGCATTTCCTCAAAGAAGAAACCACAAATCCTCTTCATCCAAAGTCGCTCCATTATCCCGAGCTTGCACAAGCAACATCTTGTCTCAAGTAATCTCGCATTCGGTGGGCGTTTGGAGATGTCGCCTCTAGCAATATGTCCTCACCACCACGCTTGTAGCACTTACTTGGCTTTTCTTGACCTTGATTTCCATTCCTTCCCAATTCGATTTCCAATATAACCTCCACCTACTCCACATCTTCCCTTCCTTGAATTGGTTGCACCATAACTTTTCCATCTCGACACCCGCATGATTGTGAAGGTTGGATGCACTCGATCTCATTGTTAGAGTGAAGGATCACTGGTATGCGGATTGAGAGTCAAGTTTTGTTTAACCATAAGAGCCGATTGATTGATGAAATGTCCCATGACCGCATCGGCATCGCCTTGTTTGAACATTGGATCGGGAATGAGTTTGTGTTCTATGCTTTGGAAGGATTGGCGATATGTTGTTTGGTTAAGATTTAGATTGGTTTATGCGCTTTTACTAAGAAATTTAGGTCTAAAAACATAAAACCTCAATAACTTCTTTGCTCGAGCGGATTTAGGCCTTGAAGATTGACCCGAATGATATTTCATTCTGGCGTGCCATTCTCCTCGTTCTCACGGCCGTTTTGATGAGTAGAACGCGAAACGGAGTTCTGGATCAAAAGTTATAGCCGTTTGAAGTTTTGTCGGAAAAGTCGAAGTCGCTAGAGACAAGTCGCTATAAACCTTGAGAACAAGTCGCTAAGTCACCAAGTCGCTAAGCACAAGTCGCTATGAACCAAGTCATTTGGACACAAGTCGCTAAAGCACCAAGTCGCTACGGTCAGTCGCTAAATAGCAACTCGCTAAGGTCCAAGTCGCTAGTAACAAGTCGCTAACAATTTGTACTGCAACTCGCTAACAATTTATGGAAGCAAGTCGCTAACCTCTCTAAGTCGCTAGCCGTAGTGGAGAATCCACTAACTTGTACTATTTGTTGGCTTGTCTCAATAGACAAGTCACTAGGCTCAAGTCGCTAACAACTAACACTGTAACTCGCTAACTTTTACTGAAGCAAGTCGCTACGATGAAAAGCACTACGAGAACCAAGTCGCTAGCAAGAAAAACTTCAAAAACACACTTTTCAATCCAAAACAAGTCCAACCACAGTGATTCAAGCTTACCAAATCAAAACCCAAGCACATACAATGATCCTAAACACAAAAGTACACCCAAAATTCAAACTTTAACACTAGAAATGAACCAAATGATGCAAAATCCACTAAACTTTTTCAAACTCTAAAACCATCTAAAAACCATTAGAAATCCAAGAATGTGTAAGAGATGATCAAACCATGGCTCTTGATACCATTTGTAACATATTGGATTTCATAAACACATAAACCACACGATCAAATAGGCGTATAAGAGATGTTTTAGAGAGAAAGTTAAGGTTGGGAACTTTAGTGAGAAAGAAAATCTTATTATGAGCTCCAACTCTCTACCTGGGAGGTAGAGTATTTATAGTCATTACATAAATCGCCACCTATCGGGCATGGATCGTGCATACGGTGGGTAAAGACCCGTCCGTCCTCCACGGTGTTACTTAAACTACATACTACTTAACTTATAATAATCTACGACTACGAGCTTAATGATTACATATACTTGAGGTGACCGACTCTTTATAATCTGGATTTACTAAATCCTAACAAGTTTTGCATTACAACAAAGGTTTTATGAGAAAGATCAATTTTCAATCGTAAATACTTTTGTATTTGAAAAGAGTACACATTCGATGTGCTAGAGAAAAGAAGAGATCCGACATCAAACGGTTTTCCAAAAGTATTTTTCAATCGAGAGATACCTTTGAATTTGAAAATGAATACACATTCGATGTACTAGAGAAAAGAAGATTTGCACATCGAACGGTTTTTCTAAAAGTATTCGTCAATTCCAATCCTGGACCAAGGTTGATTCAAGAGTGAATCGCCCCATCGTTTATGTCCAGTTGTCACAAGCTTGTTTGATGTTGGCTCTAGAAGGATTTCCATCTTCATCGTGAATATTTTACATATCACTCGGATGTTCTGGCAATACCACAAGGAGAATGCGTAGGACTCTTAATATATTCTTACTTTCCACATTGTGTGAAGCAATGAAGTCTTCATTAAATTTTGTGTCCTAATGAGATATTGTGGATGATCTCTTGGCTCTAGACTCAATTGTGCATTTTGGTTTCCTATCCGGAGACTAGGGAGGGTCTCCTTCTTCAATATCAACAATCTCTAAAGAAAGTCGATAGATTATGTAGGTTACCCGTGAGAATGAAACAAGTCCTTTTAAGAGGAGCTTGAGTAGCTTGGGAAGTTTAGTGCGGTCGTCCTTTGGGTCCATGACGTCTTGTCTTCAATACCGTGTTACCTTAGTAACCACAAGTAGCATATGTATTGAACCCGATTCTTGCTCTAAGGTTGAATTATTGGAGGGCTATTTCTTTTCACCCTTTTTCACATTCATTTCTTTTCATTCTTCAACCCTTCGATGCTTACCAAGACTTCATAACTAGAACCTTGTTGGGTTTGTTCGATTACTAGCTACGTCTCGGTCGGCACTCTTCCCATATCTCACTTTTCTCCTTTTTTCATCATACCCAAGGACTCTACACTATCTAGTGGATTGTCCTCGGTAGATCCCTCCGGCTCTGGCGGGATCGTGGGAACGAATACCTAACCTAACCATCCTTATAACACCATGCATAAAGTAAATTGGTGGGTCTTTTGGTATTGTTCTTTCCGTCTCGAAACCAATTGAAAAATCATTTGGAAAATCAATCAAGGTACTTGTGATATAATATCAAAGCATTTTGTACCTTAAGCTGTTTTGATCTTTTAGAAATGCTCCCCCTCGACATGTGCATATGATTTTGAAATTGTTTACATGGAGGCAAGAGTTCTTTGAAATATATCCATGATCACAATTTACATGGAAAAAGCCATTTGATTTTCTTTGGTAAATTCTCCCCTCAATATGTGCATAGGATTTTTGAAATCATTTTATCACATAGAGGAAAGAGTTCTTTGAAGCACAACCACGATCACAAAAGCCATTAAGAAACCATTAGAAAATCAATCAAGGTACTTTATATTGAAACATAGAAATCTTTGTACCTTGAAAGTTTATTTTTTTTGAAATGCTCCCCTCAATATGTGCTTCGAGATTCGAAAGCGCTTAGCACATATGGGAGAAAGCGATATCACACTTGAATCAAAACGATCACCTTTTATCAAATTTCATTATTAAATCACAAATTCTCCCCCGATCAAAAATATAAAACCCTTTGAGATTTTGGATCCCAAGTGATTTAATAAGGTTTAGAAAACATGGGAGAAAATGTGGCCTTGTTTAAATACTCTCCTGGTTTTTGGTTAGATGCTCCTCCACAATCATGTGCATTATGTATTTCAAAATCGTTTGGCACATGAAGGAAGAAGTGCTTTAGAAACAATCATCCTTTTAAAACCGATTTGAGATTTAAATCACGATCTCTCCCCCGATCAAAAATTTCAAACCAATTGAGATTTTGGATCCCGATTGATTTAAATCATTTAGAAAATTTTGGGGAAAGACGGCAACATTTAATTTTGAAAATGGTGATAAGGATCAATTTAAGACATTAAAGATTGTTAGTGTCGGTATGATAGTTTTTAAGAGATCTTTAAGTAAAATAAAACAATTTCACAATCAAACAAGAACAGAAAAATTTCATTTTGTAAGATCTTTAACTTTTAAAGAAAATCATACCATGACATAACATTAAATCTACAGAACACCACTTTGTTTTTGTACAAACCGGAATTTTATGAAGAAATATCGTTTGAAAAATATTTTATATTAAATCACTCTCCCCCTCAATCAATGACCTTAGTCGATGATTGAGTGACTTAAGTTTTGATAAACTGAAGTCCGGTGATTTTCAAAATTAAGTCCAATTTACTTTCAAAACCAATATTTTCCATTTTCAAAAAATATTATTTAAAATTGTTTAAAAATGGTATCATCACAATTGTCCGCACAAAGATCGTTAGGTGGTTGAGAAGCTTATGTTGTTCTTGTCGGAAGAAAACCGATGTGATGATGCGGTGAGACCTCTGACGGTGCATTTGTCATGCCAACTCTTCATAGAGGTCCAATTAAGCTCCGCTTTCTTCATTTGATGATGAAGAAAACCATCTATGATGCGTTGAGACCTCTTACGTTGCATTTCATGCCAACTTTCCATAGAAGTCAAATTAAGCTCCGTTTCTTCATTTGTCAACCCAAGATATAGTTACCCTTTCCTTTTGGCATCGAATCATTTTGTTTTGTGGGATCCGGATCGGGAACATTCTTTTATACCATGATATTTGCATACGTTAGTGGACATACAAACAGATATATGGTGGTCGACAACACCCAAACAGTAATCGACTAATAAAAGTCAATCCAACATAACAATCATATCATAAAGGTATGGAATAATGTGTTTATCAAACTTTAATCATCTAATCCTAACAATAGTATCGTAGGCACCTAGTCCTTCAACATAGGTTAACATCATTTTCGATTAAGCATTTAGGATAATTAGATAAGTCCGATAGATGATATAAATTTGAAAAACATTCTCCCCTCAATCAATGACTCACTTTCTAAAAAATTAAAAGTGAAGTCATTGATTGAGTTTTCAATTTTACGAAAACTCAATCGATTGATTTACAAGCAACTCATTTACCACCATTTTTGAAAACAACAAATATTTTTCTGAAGAATTTATAGAAGGAAAAACATTTGTGTAGGAAAAGCAGTCCTTCGACATACTTTCCTTAATTTGTTTTTAGGATAAGTGCACGAAAATTTTGAAAATTGGTTTAGCGCAACACTTTCCTTCCTTGAAGAGCGGGTTGCTATCGGAAATAATAGCAAGCCATGGTTTTAAGCGCGGGTTACAGTCTGAAGTCACTGCAAGCCATTTGATTTGTGACATGTTTTGAAAAGAAATATTTACACCTCCTGCTCGAACTTCATCTATGGTCCCGTGCCATTATTGAATGACATTTCTAAGACCGCAGATGTTATCGATACCAGAAGACATGTCTTAGAAAAACAATATTTTTGTTATTTTTCAAATTTTCTGATTTTTATGGCTTTTTCTTGATTTTATATTTTTCTACTTTGTTTTGCTGGTTTTATATATTTGTATTTTCTTTTTTTGATAAATATTTACAGATAGAATAGATGATATAGTTTAAGAGGATGATGATACGAGTACCGGGATAAGGATATCGAACACACGTCGTAGAAGATAGAAGTCGTCATCTCTTAAACTTCCACCACCAAAGCTTTCGAGGGCTCCGAATAGAAGATAGAACATGAGCCTTTGAGAAAAGAGACTTTGGCGCTTCCCCAAACCGAAAATCCTTTAGTTGAGCGTATTGAAGCTCTTTTACAAGCTTTTCATAGCGGATGCACAAAGAAGTACACCATTATCATCGATTTTGTTGCTCCTTATAAGAAAGATCGTCGATTCTCCGTCAGTTTATATCATCCAATAGAAGAAACAAGACCGTATCATCCCACAATTAAATAATCTTCTCGATTCCTTTTCCATTGAAGTCAAGCGATGCATCCCTAAAGGTGTCAAGAGACCACTTCCCCAGTAGATGAATTGATGCGATCGGTCTCTTAGACTAGAGCTCACGAACCCGAATACACATATACAGAAGGCAGAGAAACTTATATCATCAAGTAGCAGATTAAGTCCGGTGGCTAAAGAATAACCTCGATGTATACTTTTCTCTCCCTAAAGAAAGTGTATGAAGCTCAAGAACCGAAGCACCGAATGCCCAAAGAGAGAATAACCGATAACATTGAAGAAGCGGGTCGAATCATCGATTATCTGCGAATGACAATCTGCGGATGTCGACTCCGAATAAGTGATTATATCTCTAAATCATCGATTAAGCCCTCAAGTAAACAGTTGAGCGCCCAATGTACACAATTTCTCTCCTTGATGATTGCGATAACATCGAAATCATCACACACTTGTGTACCTCTTTTATCACAGAAACATTCTCTTACATCACTTCCCCCACGTAGTTGGAATAATAACACTATATGAGTAAAACCTTGAGATTCTCTGCGGTCATGACATTTGTCTTCTCGGGATATCTTCAATCACTTAGAAGAATTAAGTTCATCAAGTTTACTCGCTTTGTGTTTAGATGTGTGTCTCATTCCCCCTTGCTGGTTTTGACACTTCAGAATCAACAACATCTTATCAGCCCAAATACTTGAAATCTTTTTGAGAAGACCACTTTTAATCTTTGTGAGAATCAACTTGCTGAAGAATATGAGCAAGTCTAAATAGGATTAAATCGACATTTCACTCTCCCCAATTAGTCTCTCCCTAAACCGGCAATCTGTTTGAAAATGCCAGATTAAGAAGAAGTCTTTAGATAATCAAATGCAACTCGTCTTTAGTCTTCTAACATGCACGTGAAAATGTAGAACCGATGTAGACTCGACCTTCTTCAAGAGTGTCCAATTGGGGAATAGAAAATCAACATCTTCAACTCACCAAATGCATTCCCGTTAACTTTGAAATAGCAAATTCCCTTAACTAAAATCCCTCCCAATCAAACAAGAACAAAAAGATGTTCATCAAAGAAATCAGCCCAGCAACTAGAAGCACTTTGTCATTACACTCATCACTCCGTATGAAGATGTCAACCAACGGCTCTTAAAAAGAAACTACATGTGAATATGATCCGATAAGAAGAAGCTCGGTTCTTACATGAGTTAGAGCCGATTGACCATATATTCTCAAATGTAACTCAACTATGCAGAATTATCATACTTCTTCTCCCCCTCAAGAATTGCATACGGAGATGCCATTATTGATTAAATAAGTGAATATCTTCAACAAATGTAGTCTATTCACACTTCTCCCCCTCAAAGGTAGCATCTGATGTCACCATCATCATTATAATTGAGTAAGTGGAATAAAAAGACAATCAACAGTAGTTCGGTTCACTTGATGACTGAAGCGCTTGGAAAAAGCATGAAGCATGTTGATGAGAATGGTCATATTAAGAAGATTTCTCTTCTTCGGAAGATAAAGCATCAAGCGTACACTTTTCTTTTCTTTAGAGAACGAGGCTTGAACTATTGTGTTCAAACGTCATAAGAAGATTTCTCTTCTTTCGAAGATAAAGCACCTTTGAGACGTACACTTTTCTTTTCTTTAGAGTACGAGGCATGAACTGTTGTGTTCATACGTCATAAGAAGATTTCTCTTCTTTTGAAGATAAAGCGCCTTTGAAGCGTGCAATTTTCTTTTCTTTATAGTACGAGGCATGAACTATTGTGTTCATACGTCATAATCTCTCTCTTTTCATCTACTCTTGGCAAACATGTGATCAACCCCATTATCATTCAATGGGCTCTTTGTAGTGACGGTGATGGAAAACCCAATATGATGAATTTGACCACAGTAAAACAACCCGAACTTATGACTTAAACTTGCATATGTAGCAAAGAGCGGTCTGAGAGACTTCATCCTCCATTGAATCTCTGGGTACTCTATACTCTTCATCCAACCAACCATCAAGTATAAGGCGTACATCACCTCTTGAAAATCCACAATTGAATGTGACCTCGAGCACTATAACGTAACTCCTTAAAGTGATAGTTATTTTGTGGTGGTAAGAGCCAATTCCCCAGTGGTAAAGAAAAGGTAAAGACACCCAACAATAACTAGATTTCCAAGTCTTTGTTTTTGATAAGAAGCTCTAACAAGGATCTTGAAGAATCTTCATCCAACCATCCCCGATACCTTCAGATACTAAGTACACCTGCCCGTGATATTTCACTTCAACCTCAAATAAATAATAGTGAATTAACGCCGTTGTCACATTTTCTGATTAAAAGCTCAAATCTAGCCTCCTTTGACGTTTTAATTGAACTTTGATAATGGTTTTCATCCCGACCATGGTTAAAAGCACATAAACCCCGTAAAACCATGTAATAACCAAACTGCCATGACGAATATCCAAACACACATCCAATTCATGAAGTACTAGTTCAACTTTTTATGAAAGTCTAAGGATTTAGAGTCCTAGTTTAAAACCAACTTGTTACAATAAAAAGTTTTTAAGCAAAATTGATTTAGAGTCCTAGTTCAACTTTTTATTTAAATTTCAGAAAGCATACTTTCTTTAAATCGAATAATGTTGCAAAATGAAAGTATCGTAAAGTTGCTTGAATGATGCAAGAGTTGCAAGTTTAAAGTTCAAAGTCAAAAAAAAAAAAAAAAAAAAAAAAAGTGAAAAAGTTGAAAATGAAAATGAAAAAAAAAGAAAATAAAAATATGAGTTGCGTGAATAAAGCACTAAGTTGCTTATGAATAAATGTCTGAAACTTGCTTTTCTTAAATTTAAATCGGAAGTTGAACTCGATTGATAAGTCAAAGTTGTCTAAAAGTTTGGCGGTAATTTGGAAATCCTTGATTTCAAAGATCCCAAAGCTCGATACTATTCTCAAGGGTGAAAACCTAGCCTCCTTAAAAGGACAATTTGAGAAGAAAGTCGCAACATGGGTGATCTCACCTTTGAATCTCGAATTTCTAAATTGTCGTCGGTTGTAATCCATTTAGGTTTAGTTTTAACTTAACGGTAACCGTAAATCTTTGGAATCAATTCGCTAATTCGGTACTATTCTCGTGAGGTGTCAAAAGCCGGTCACTTAAAACTAATGTTTTGGGATGTGCCGAGAAGAAAGCCGCTACATGGAAGAGGCCCTTTCGATCCTTAGACTTTCATCGTTTCCGGTGGGTTAGTACTTTGGTTAAGTGGATAACAACCATAACAAATGTCGATTTAAATGATCAAACTTTTGAAAATGAGCACATTCACTTAAATTTTATAAATTGCGGGAGTAAAAAGTTAAGTCTCGAATTACATAGATTATTTGTATAAGTAGTGTTAGCATTTTACAAAAACTTTTGCACAATAAGTTTAAGCTTGGTTTGAGAGTATAAAAAGAGGATGACGATTACAATTCCCCGGAGACACCCATTTTGCGTGAATCCCGTTCCGTGATGCCATGTTTTGATAATCAAGCATGTTATTTATTTACGTTCAAGTTTTAAATTTCTAGTAGTGGAATAAAAAGTCGAAGCAGGGTATTCTTGGTATTTTGATCCTTTCATTACCGTATGATCGGATTGCTAGGGACTAGCAATTGATAGTGTGGGGATTTGATGAGTGCTTATTAACTCATCATTTTACCATCTAAGCCTACAAAAGCGTCTAAAACACTGAAATATAACCAATTATGCTATGAGATATCCTTGGGTGTGTTTTATGTATTTCGGTACAAAGGATCAACAGGACCAAAGCAGACGAAATTGAGCTCGGAATGGAAGCGTGCTTTGATTTGAGCCGGATGATGATTTTCTACATTTTGAGCCGGGATACATATTTGGGAGTGAGCTTGGGGAATCGGATCAAAACCTATCCTAAATCCAAATTACCAATTTACCCTTTACCGAACCCAATTTACCACTTTTACCCTTAAAATGTTTTTCACTAAAAACAATTGTTTTTATTTTAACCATTTTATTTCCAACAATTATTTTTACTAAAACCAATTTTTATTAAAAATATTTTTCGTGTTTAAAAAAAAAAAAAAATGTTTTAAACCAAAAACACAAAATTACATTTTACTTTAAAACCAAAATACAAAAAAACTAAACTTAAACCTTTTATCCTTCCTCACCCATAAACCTTTATCTGCTTTTACCCTTTCTTTTACCCATTTCACTTTCAATCTCCCAAACCCGAACCACAAAACCATTGGCGCCAAGATTACAACCCCTCCTCTCTCTCCTCTGTCACTCTCATTGTTGTCCCTCTCACGAAGAGTCCAAGACTCCATCACATGTCTTCCTTGCCATGTTGGCAATCCAAACCCACAAGGAAAATGGATGGTTGTGATTGCTTGCTTGGGCACCAAGATGATTTCAAGAAATTTGTGATTGGATTTGGAAAAAGCACAAAGAAGCTTTCATCTCTCATTCTCTCACAGAACAAACACAAGCGAAGAATACAAGAGAAGATGATTCTTGCTTTGTATAAATAGCCATTGAGAGTTATTGTAGTCTTTGTCTAGAATTTCATGCTCTAGCACCATTTTACTTTTGTTGTCATTTAATTTAATGTAACTTTTCATTTCCGTTTAATTCGAGTCAGGTTTTAATTTCATTTTTTAAAGTCTATGCAATATTTTTTATGTTCTTCAAATTCCATCTAATTTAAGTCTTGTTCAAAAGTAAGTTGCAAGTTGTTTTTAAGCTCATATGAGCTTGTGTTTAAGTTCTTAAATTTGTTTTTTTAAAGCCTCCAATCTTTTCGGTTTCAAAAGTGGATTTACGCTAAAGGGTGTTTGGTTTAACAAGTTTTGGGTCACTTGCTAGTTTTGACCCAGTTTGGGGTCTCCCAATAGTTTAGATAAGTGTTTTATTCATGATTCTCAGTAGCCTTTATTTGCAAAACAGTTTTTAGAGTAAAAGAAACAAAAATCTGAAAGTGCATATCTGTCCCAATAGCAGCCATTAGTCTTCTTTTTAAGCTAGATTTTAGGTGATTAAAGTAAGATTTAAAGTTTGATTTTTATGATATAGTTAGTTTGTTGTTAGTATTCAATCTATGTTGATTTATTTTGGATTTTTGAGCTTGATTTGTAGCATAACAATGTCCCTTAACAGCCCCTAGCTTAGTGAATTTAGCTTCTGGTTAGGATTTTGTGGGGGCAAAAGCTTGCCCCCCAGCTTGTCTTCAAGAACCCTTAAGCTCAAAAGCAAATTTCCACTATAGCTCATGTAGGATTGGCGTGAAATGACCCCCGTAGGGACTGTTTGGAGGCTGTTGTTACAGCTTCAGTTTTTTAGCTTTGGTTTTAGCTTATTTGCTTTTCTTATTGCTTATCCTTGATGCCTTAGGTAGCTCTTAGATTTAGTTTTAGCTTTTAGTTAGCTTGTACCCGGTTAGTAGCTTATGATAGCTTTTCCCTTTGTATTGTCCAATCAAGCATTGCTTTAGTTAGTTTTGTTCCATCTTTGTAAAGAAGCTCACAAACTGGCTTATTTTTAAAGTTTTAAGAATTTTGTTTTTATAAAAAGTCTCATTTTCAAGTTCTATAAAAGTTCCAAAAAGAAAAACTTGAAAAAGTAATAATAACAAAAGCGCAGGCATGGGATTCGAACCTGTGCCTTGACTCTGATATCACGTCCCACAAGACACGCCCACTACCACAATGCCCTTGGGACTTGTCTTGTTTAAATTGCACAATCTATTCTTATATACACGTTTACTTATTAAGCTTAGTAAGCTATTTTAGCTTATTAATGCTTATTCTTAATGGCTTATTCTTAGTTCTTATTTTTATTAGGTTTAGATTATAAAAAAATAATTTCCTGCCAAATTTTATAATTTTCCAATTAGTTTTGATATTTTTAATCATTTAATTCCTTTATATTAGTTTTTAATTCGTAATAAATAATTTAAAAGTCGAAAAATACCCGACTTTTCCTAAAATTATTTTAGTCGTTTAGAATGTAGGAAAATTAGTTTCACATCCTTAGGCCTTAAATTGCATCATTTCACTTTTGAGGCTCGGGATTAGCAGGGTTTTCACGTTTTGCATATTATCACTCTAGGACTTAGTGTAACTTAATTTTATTGTTCCGTATGCTTAGTAGTAGTTAGATCATTATTTAATTTGTTTCCCTAGCCTTAATTACTTTCCCTTTAGTTAATTTGTAGAAAACGTAATCCAAAACAAAAAAAAAAATCCCGTACCATTCGAGCACTTTAATAACAAACCTCAAACGTAACCGTCAATTCACACCTCGTTGGGAAACGACCCGGGTAATCACATGCCCGGTATCACTTATCGAGTATTCGCGGGTTTTGCTTATCGATCTTTTTCCAAAACGGTTGATTTGCGATTCTCTCTCGGGTATTCTATATTTGGTATATTTTTACTCCATCACTGTGTTATGACAACTTTGGTTTCGGTGAATATCTGTTGTAGGGGAACATGCAGCGGTTCATCAACGGATCATTATCCAATATCAACAATATCATCAACCATCCAATAAACACTTTGGTAAACATATTATTCACGAATTCTGTCGGCAATTGTTGTGACCATTTGGTGAAGTAAATCCGATATGCCACACTTGAACATGAAGTAGAATTCCCCAGATTTGTTACTTAAGCTTGTACTAATCCTTGTGAAAAAGAAACGGTGTACCCAATATAAAAAAACATCTTGTCATATCCACAACTGCGTGACACCGAAGTGATAGCTACGTTGTGGGTTAATCGAGAAAGAATCACAAACGTAACTAAATAGCCAAGTCTTTATCACCTCTATAAATGCCCAAACAAGTCATCTTCGCGAAAGGGTAGAAAGAAAGAAGACGAAATAAGTAAACACGCCTGGAAAACCTCACTTCAAATTCAAATGAGAAATACCGTACAAACAACCCCGTAGTCAACATTTTCCAATAAATACTTCAAGCCGTGACATAAAAATCTCCATAAATGAGTATATACCAAATTGCCAATCATAACATAACGAATCTCATCATCTCATCAAAGCATCAAATCTCATAAGAAAATCTCATAATCAAAACCCACAAGTGAATACGCTAGCCCAAGAATATTCGATTCATAAGATTAATTAGTTTTCCCAATTGAAGCTCAAATATCCTAATAAGTGTAATCGACCCATGAATAAAATACCACTTGAGACCCGATGCATATCCGTTTCACAAACAACTTAGATCCAATAACAAATCATTGACCTCAGTCCATATAGTCACCCAGTACCACTCAATTACTCACATGAAGACACACTCCATCAAACTAGTAGAAGTCAACAAATAGTATAAAAAAAAATGTCTCATGTCAAAAATTAGTCCACGCAGATCAATATCTTTTAGCAGTGACCATAATACATTTGCATAGAACGTTCAAGGCCCAAGTTTATTCGGTTCATGTCCAACAATATACCCAAGGCCATTTCAATACACAAAGCCCATGCCCACATTGAATAACAAGCCCCATTGTGTTTAGTAATAATCCCAACCCTAAAAAATAGGGTATAAAATACAATTTTTAGGGTATAAAATACAACATAACCACACTTAAGCTCAAAACTCAGTAACCGTAAAATATTTTCCATCCGCCTCATCTCCTAAAAATCCTCCACAAACCAAAAATTCTTGTGAAATATTCGCCTCTTTTCACATCTATACGCAGCACCCATCATAAATCAAAACATCATTTAAAAAATCCAAAAATTTACCAACGGTTATTCACCTTTATAATAAGAACAATCCCAAATCATATGCCTCGCCACAGAGATGGCTTGAGGCAGTCTTTAACGCCACAGGGATGGCTAAAGTATGGACATCACAGCCACAGGGATGGTGTGGGTTCATATGAGACGGATTCAAGATCTTTGGATGAGAATCATGTAGGTAAACTTTGTTCCCTTTTAAATGTTATTGAATCAAAAACGAGCTAAGAAAATGTTTTAACAAAATTGTTACAACCATTTCTATGAATCGTACATAAGCACGGATTTTGTTTTGATTATTTTTAATTTAACGAGCCAAGGAATTTGTTTCAACAATATTGTTGAAAACATTTCTTTCAATTGGATATTGTCAAAGATTATAGATCTATGATGATAAATCTTTGTGGTGGAATGGATCCGAAAAGGTCATAACAATCTTTATCCACAATGAAATCGAGATCTTTATTGTTGTATTTCATAGTAGTTTTAACTTCAGAGATCTGTGATGAGAGTGTTCGTGGGTTTTAACCTTTGATGTGCTTTAAATAACCCCAAAACATCGAGATCATTCATTTTATCTAATTTTCGTATAAGTTGATTGAGTCAAGATCTTTGATGATGAAGTTGTGTGAAAGCCTTTAATGGTTTAAACTTGACACATGGAAACACAACCTAGTTCAGAGATCATAAATGTATTATCCTTTAATCTTTGAGTCTTGTTGCTTCAATTATGAGAAGAGGTTTGTGTCGAGTCTAGATACTTTGAGTTGTTGTTGTTGGTTTAGATGAGTGTTTGTGATGTTTGGTAGTCGATGAGTCTTTACGTATTAGCTGGTCTTTTGTCATAATCTTCTTCATCTTCTACTTCATAACGCATAAGTCGCTATTTATGACACAAGTCGCTACTTGTAGGCACAAGTCGCTACTTGTAGACACAAGTCGCTATATTTTATAAAACAACTCGCTTTTGACCATATTTTGAAACAAGTCGCTTTCGACATTAGAGACAAGTCGCTTTATCATTTTGTGACAAGTCATTTGCATTTTCTATATCACAAATCGCTAACTTATAAACATAAGTCGCTTTTGACCATTTGACTTTTAGACAACTCGCTACGACTTGTAAAGACAAGTCGCTTAGAAGATTCAATAAATCTGGACTGAATAATGACAAGTCGCTAGCAAGATTATAAGGACAAGTCGCCATTGACTTTTTGACTTTTTGCTCCGGCGATTTTTCCGACCAAGTTTCCGACCATATTCATAACAAACCCAGAAAACACTTGCGGAAACGCATAAATATTACCCATTTGACCAAGAAGCATGACCAGTTGACCCCAAAAAAACATCACGAATTTGGTACAAAGACACAAAGATGATGAGTTACAAGACTGCTGTTTGGACAAACGCTTGACACAAAACAGTGTAAATTTTATAGATCGTTGGACTTTGACCAAATAACTTATGTAAAAGCGCTAACCACAAAGATTGGAAAAAGAAAATTTTCAGACTCATAACAATAGTACAAAAACAGTTTAAACATATATCGAAAACCACAATATATCAACAACACAATAACCTTGGCTCTGGTACCATTTGTAGGATCGTAAATATTATGTTGTTTGATGATTCAGGTGGTCTTGGATGATGGAAATACATGTTAGCCATTTAGAGAGAGAAAGATAAGAGAGGGTGTTCTTGGTAGAGACTTGCTTAACAAAAATGAAAGGTTAGATTGAAAGAAGCACCACCCCTTCCAAGGATGGAAGGGGTATTTATAGTTACAAACTAAACGACCTCCTGACGGCCTGTGGATCAGGCATACAATGGGTAAAGGCCCGTCATTCCTCCACGGTGTTACACTAAACTATTCTATGCTACAAACTAACTAATAAACTACTAAATAACGTAAATAACGACACGTCTACGAGCTAACATATGCTAGACCATAATTGGGGTGACCGACACTTTAACATGGAATTTCCAATTCCTAACAATTATACTAAGAAAATTTAATTCTCAAAAATAATGTTTGTTATATTTGTCCCCATGGGTGGATGATACAAGTAAAAGATTACTTACAAAGATAAAGAAAAATAAATATTCAATAAATCATGGGTTACTTTAAAAGTATAATTATTTATATTCAAATATATATATAATTAGCACTTAGCACTTGCATCCTTTGCTTTGATAAAATCGTCCGATTTTTATAAAACAAAGTTTTAGTTTTAAGGAAAATTTTACTAAAAAATTCTAAAAGGCGATATGTTGATTCTCGAAGCACTCTTGCGATTTAATAATATTTTTGAATCTTGTATTTTAGTATGCATTTTTAAACTCTAATGATTTACCAATATCGTTTTCGGACGACTTTTATGGGCTAGCCGAACCGGTGGTGACTCCGGTTTCCGGTTGAACTCGTTGGCCCGGTCCGTTTTTTAAAACTATATGTACCATCAACTTGTTTACATATAAATTGCATAAAGATTTGTGTGTTTTATTAGTTTGTACAATATGTATAATAACAAGTATTTTTCATATTAGGGGTGTTTTAAAAATAACATTTATTGGGTATTTATTGTTATTGACGTTTTTTTTCTTATATTAAATTATTTTGTATTCTTTTAATATTTTTTTAAAACATGTCCAAAAAGGTGCTTTAAAGTGTTGCAAAAATGTTATTATAGATGAACTTATTAAAATTTCCCATTATTAGCAAGTGTTGAATCTTAATTTTTTAAGCCTTTCTTTTTAGGAATGTCCCAAATGCTTTATAATGTAGTATAGATATGTGTAAATGTGTATAATCATATAATTAGCACTTTACACCTTTGCATCCTTTGCTTTGAAAAATCGTCCGATTTTATAAAACAAAGTTTTAGTTTTTGAAAGTTTTATTAAAAAATTCAAAAGGCGCATATGTTGATTCTTGAGCGATCTTGCGATTTAATAATATTTTTGAATATTGTATTTTAGTATGCATTTTAACTCTATTGATTTAACAATATCGTTTTGGATGACTTTTATTGGCTAGCCGAACCGGTGGTGACTACAGTATCCGGTTGAACCCGTTGGCGGTCCGTTTTTTAAAACCATATGTACCATCAACTTGTTTACATATAAATTGCATGAATATTTGTGTGTTTTATTAGTTTGTACAATATGTATAATAACAAGTATTTTTCATATTAGGGGTGTTTTAAAAATAACATTTATTAGGTATTTATTGTTATGGACGGTTTTTTTTTTCTTATATTAAATTACTTTTTATTCTTTTATTATTGTTTTAAAACATGTCCAAAAAAGTGCTTTAAAGTGTTGCAACAAAAGTTATTATAGATGTACTTATTAAAATTTCCCATTATTAGCAAGTGTTGAATCTTAATTTTTTAAGTCTTCCTTTTTAGGAATGTCCTAAATACTTTATAATGTAGTATAGATATGTGTAAATGTGTATAAATATATATATATATAGCACTTTACACCTTTGCATCCTTTGCTTTGAAAAAGTCGTCCGATTTTTATAAAACAAAGTTTTAGATTTTACTGGAAAGTTTTATTAAAAAAATTCCAAAAGGCACATATGTTGATTCTTGAGGCACTCTTGCAATTTAATAATATTTTTGAATATTGTATTTTAGTATGCATTTTTAAACTCTATTGATTTAACAATATCGTTTTGGACGACTTTTATGGGCTAGCTTGAACCGGTGGTGACTCAGGTTTCGGTTGAACCCGTTGGCCGGTCCGTTTTTTTAAACCAAATGTACCATCAACTTGTTTACATATAAATTGCATGAATATTTGTGTGTTTTATTAGTTTGTACAATATGTATAATAACAAGTATTTTTCATATTATGGGTGTTTTAAAAATTATATTTATTAGGTATTTATTGTTATGGACGCTTTTTTCATCTAACTGGTGAATGAAATGAAATGAAAAGGTAGATGAAATAATTAATTGAGGTGTGGTGTGGGTGGGAAAAGACAAATATACCCTAGACTTAAATAGGCACGCTTGTTACTCACGCCGATTAGGTGAGGACCAGCGAGTAACGTTTGAAGTTAAGGACTAACGGTGCAATTTTTGGTCAAGGACGATCCTTGATGGTCAATGTATACCACAAGGACGAATGGTGTAGTTTACTCTTTTTAAAAACAAATATAAAGTATAGGGGTATTAATTAAATTTAGACTAAAATACACTGTTGGTCCCTAAACATGGCCAAAAACATCGTATTGAACCAAAACTTGGCATTTTCGTCGTCAGAGGTCCTTTTCCCAAGTTTTTGAGGCTAAACTGGTCCCTTGACCAGTTTTTCATTAGTCGGCGTTTGCTTTGTCTTTAGTCCAAGGGCACAAATGTCTTTTTACCACTTTCCATTATTTAATATACCGTGTCAGGTCCACTAATTTACTGTGGGCGCTACTGTAAAACTTTGCTAATAAAAGCGAAAGTTTATTACCACTCATCCCTAACCTTTCATATCCCCTTAAATCCTATCTTCTTCACTTAGATTGTAATCTAATCGAAAAATGGTGCGTTGTTCATGCAATCGAAGGTGGTGGTTCGAACATGTTGGAACAACCACGAACCACAGACGGAGGTTCTATGCATGTCCAAGACGAGTTGGGACACTTTATTTTATTTCATTTTAAATTTGGCTTGTGGTGGTTTATCTTAAATGTGTTGATTATATTAATCTTTATTTAATTATAATTGTGATTTTAGTTAAATTTTAATTTCTTTAGTTTAAACAGTAACACAATTGGGTTTAGTATCAGTTTATGCTGCAAAGAGATGCTAATATTTTGATTATCGGTTTTATCCTACTACTTGTCCATTCAATGGGTGGTACGATCCACCCATGTCAAGGAGAGCAAGGGAGGTGATTATTTACTTGCAGAGAAACATCTACCGGAATGAGGCAGCATTACAAGAATGCCAAGCCGACCTCATTGCTCAGACAATGCAAGTTGTCAAATCGGCCAACAGGACTAACGAGCAAGAGGCTGCTCACCAATCAACCCTGGCTGATCTCCTTCTTGAGAAGGAGAAAGTTTGTCGTTTGAGGAACTTTTGTGATGTGAAGGTTCGGGGTCGAAAGACTTCCTTTTTCGCGAGCAAGCTTTACAACCCACTAGGCAGTGTACCTAATTGTTGCAGTGTAGTATGGGTAAGCCCAGGGGGTTGATCATTCTCCACGGGGAATAGAGATGCTAGTAGAGATGTATGACGAGAAGGTGAGGTTGAGGGTGATTCTTTTTAGATTTTTATATTTTTTTTTTATAGAAAAACAAGTAAAATCTCGGGGCATAGGAGTGGGGGGTGGTACTTATATCAATTTTAACTACTACTAATAAAGATTAAAAACTAATTAAACTAATGAAAAGGAAAAGATAAGCTATGTATTGATTGGTGTGTTCTTATGATACTTAAAAGCGTGTTTACTTAGATGTTCTTACTCCCTAGTTATCTCTTATTGGTCGGTTGAATTGTCACATCCTCGTCTTAATTGGTGCGTTGTATTCGTGTGGTCATAGCGAGTGCCTAATTCCCTAGTTCTATGAATCGGAACTCTCCTCTAGACTATCCGGGATCGCCAGTACCGTAGTATCTCCCGAATACGCTATTATCCTAAAGCTACAACTCACGCAATAAACACAACGATGGCTCAAGTGCACTCTCGAGCTTTGTGCTATTTAGGACGTTCAAGCTCGCAACAATTAAAGAAGAAGCAGTTTTCCTTACTCTAACGTCTACCAATTAAAACAAGAGACAACCTAACAATAATCAACTACTAGGTTTCATAGATCTAAGGAAACACAATAGTAATTTAGCTACTCATGATAGATAAGCATGCACACACAAATGATTGAACATAGGATAAACATGGTGATATAATGGATTAACAAAGCGTATCTTTAGGTGTAAAGAAGGTTTTGGAACCTAAAATCTTGCCCAAGTAGGACTATTAACGAACTAGGGTTTGCTCTCCAAAATACTACTCTCTAAATGCGGAAAAATCAATTCTATATATAGATTTACAAATGCGACGCGTTACCTTTGCTTGTGACGCCGTCTTTGTGAAATTCGTTGGGCAAGTCATCGTTGGGACGGCGTCAGTTGAGATATGTGACGCCGTCTGGCTTCAATAGGGACGTCATCTTAGAATGAATCTTGGACGTTTGGTGTAAAATAAAGAGTGACGCCTTCTAGAATTAAAGCGGGACGCCGTCATGTTGTAGAACCAAAATCACACCTGAGTCGTCGCTTGCAATTTAATTAGAAAAAACTCCTTAGCGACGGCGTCGCCCTTTGGATTGGGACGCCGTCAGGTTCAGAATTCAGTCTTGTTTCTTGACTTAGCCGTTTTCTTCATATTTTCGCTCCTTTTCATCCAAAAGTGCTTGATTCCAGCATTTTGCTTCCGAAAGACCTAAAATGTCAAAAGGAAGGATTTTAAGTAGTAATGGATATAAAATGTATCGATTTAGGGCTTAAATGACCCCCTAAAAACGTATGTTTTAAATCCTTATCAAATATCTCTACACTTGGAATTTGCTTGTCCTCAAGCAAATGTGCTATTGGCCAATCAGTTTATAAGTTAGTGGTCATGTAGCATTGGTTTAAAATATTTTACAACAAGTACAAGCGCCACAATAGTCATAACAAGCACGGAAATTATACACTACCACCTCACAATTGGTGTTTGGGTTCTCTCATCTCTCGGGTTTATAGGAAATATAACATGTAAGGAAATGGAAGATAAACACTCACTACATGTCATAGTACATAGATTACTGTAGGTTTGAGAATAGTTCAAAGCTCCATCACTTTGGCGTAAGCACCTAGGAATAACTATCTAAGTGGTCTTTACAAAGGGTTATAACGTTAGGCTTAGGGTAGGGAAGTAAAGGGTTTTGTTGGATAAGGAGATATTTAGTGGTGGCAAGTCAAAAATCTTATGTTACAAGCATGTAAAACGCGGCGTTGCTAAACCAAGACTCGACTCACTAACACTAAATAACTTGAAACAAAACATAAACATAAACTTAAAAACATAAAAAATAAAGATAGATGTAGGATGCTAGCCCGTATGTTTTGCTCATTTTTCATTTTTCATACCTTTTACTCTACCATCCTCTACGATAACATCAAAATAAAGGATTTATCAGACATCCCTACACTTGAGTTTTATTTTACTAACACTAATTGACCCGATTTGAAAAGATCAAAATACTTGGAGTACTTAATTACGTAGACAAAGGGAAATTGAATTTATCGTTCATTTCGTTATCCATAAAATACTACTTTAACCCATCGGTCCCAATCATCCTAAAACTTTGTACAAAAGATATGACTCGACTTAGCAACCATGCAATTAACTAGATAATTGAACTAAGGGTTTAAACAATTATTACAATAATGCACAAAGATGAGTGCATACGAGTGCGCTAAAGGCGATTTGGGTGTAACATTTGGGGTGGATTGTAAGCAATGCTCTTAATTGATATTCGGAAACCGGAACATCACGAGAACCGCGAAAAGGATAAGCTCTGAGGGGTTAACTAGGGGTATCGTGTACTAATGATGAGTACATCGCAAGGGTGTGGGAAAAATTACTCAACCGATGTGGATGACGTAATTAACTTACAGTTTAAAACAAGGGTTATCCTAATGCCTCTTATCATTTAGTTAATCCTTACCACACGAATTTAGTCTCACTAGCGATCTCGGAATGCATCACAAAACAAGTTCTAGAATCTATTATACTACCGGTACACTCACTAAGCATTAAAGATGAATGCTTTTATTCCTAAAGATCTAGGGCGAACCTCACATTTTTGGGGTAGAATTTCAGTGATATACGATTTTTGTGCTAGTCATATAACTCCTATCAATGAGACGTTAGATTAAGACTAAAGTTTAACTCGTAAGTGCCATAAAATTTTTTAAATTTGGTGCTAAAATTGCCCTAACAAATATTTCTCATAGTTTATTACACAATATAAAATTCAAGTGAGTGAATAGTTTCTAAGGTTCCGTTTTATTTTCCCTCCCTACACTTAAACTAAATATTGTCCCCAATGTTCCCCGGAAGTATCAAAGTTATGATAAAGGAAGGTAAATAAAAGAGAAAGAAACTAGTACTCCCTGATTAGCTCGGTAGGATATGTATAAAGTTGCGGTTAAATCCTTCTCCAAGAAGAATGAGCAAGTAACATGTGTCGCTTCCATCATGTACTTCTTCTTCTTGTCTAATATAACATTCACACTTATAAGAAAGCGAAATGAAACATCGTAAAATTGGCGGTGTAAACTATATATATATATATATATATATATATATATATATATATATAGAGATAGTTTGGCCTACAATTTTTGTAGCTAATTGGCTACAATCCTTTATAAAAATACACTAGCAATGAATCGGGGACCACATAAAAAATCAGACCCACATAAAAATCGGGGACCCACATTATATAGCGTAAAATTGTAGCTAATTAGCTACAATAAATTGTAATAATATATTCTCATATATATATATATATATATATATATATATATATATATATATATATATATATATATATATATATATATATATATATATATATATATATATATATATATATATATATATATATATAAGACAAAACTATACTAGAAAGCAAATAAGATATAATGCTTGTGGAATGGATGTTTGCAAATTTTCTCGGAAAATTAAGAATTGTAAGTTTCCTAAAATTACAATTTTAGACAGAAAACGAAACTGTGAATCTTTTTCTACATTGCCTGACGCCGTCGGTCTTTAGTCCCGATGCCGTCAGGTTGTTTTGACAGAAAGAGTCTGGTGCATTTTCCGGAAAAAATATGGAAAAGTTACTTCATTAAAAACCTGGAAAAATTCCTGCAAAACATCCATTATGACTCGATACATGCATTTGACTTTAACAAATACAAAATATATATAATTTCAATTATTTTAAATCTCATGTTCATGCAAGTTCTAAAACATACGTGATCTTCCTACACTTATCTTTTGTAAAATACCTTTATATGCAATTAAGGCGAGGTTAAAAACAATATAAAGCATTTTCACAAAATAAATATGAGAATAAACAACAATGAAAAGATATATGAAACACACAAACAAAATTGAAAAACAAACAAGCAAACAATTAAACATGGGTTGCCTTCCAAGAAGCGCTTTTTTTATTTATGATTCTTGTAGCTAGACTCAAGTCATACCCCACGTGACTTCATTATCTAAAATAATATCTTCATCATTGATTAATTTGTTATTGTCTATCCGTAATGTTTCACACATTGTCCGCTTACGGTAAATTCTCTCCATCATTGTCTAGCGACACTACGGCTCCACCACTCACGCCTCTTTACCTAAAAGGGGCCATACCATCTTGATTTGAGTTTTCCTAGGAATAACCTTAATCTTGAATTATATAAGTGTACCTTGTCTCCCTCTGCAAACTCCTTTGGACTCTTTATTCATTGGTCATGTCATCTTTTTTCTCTTTCTTTGTACGTGACTGAGGACTCATAGGCTTCAAGTCTTAGCTCGTTTAGCTCCTGAAGCTGCAAGAACCTGTTTGCCCTGCCGCAGAATAATTCATATTACAGGCCTTGAGTGCCCAATATGCCTTTTGCTAAATCTCGATCGGGAGATGACATGCTTCCCGTACACTAAGCGAGAAGGAGTCATTCCAATGGGCGTTTTATAAGCCGTTCTGAATGCCCAGAGAGCTTTATCAAGTTTAAATGACCAGTCCTTTCTGTTTTGGTGGACCCTTTTTTTCTAATATTAGTTTTAACACTTTATTTGTGTTTTCCGCTTGTACATTTGATTGAGGATGATATGTGGTTGAGAACCTATGAGGAACACCATAGTTCTTCATTATCTTTTCCATTTGAGCATTACAGAAATGGGTCCCCTGTCACTAATTAGTGCTTTGGGAATCCCGAATCACGCGAAGAGTTTCTTGAGGAAATGAATGACTACCCTCGCATCATTAGTTCTAAGAGCTTTCACCTCCACCTATTTGGACACATAATCAATGGCGACAAGAAAGTATTCATTTCCTTCAGATGATGGAAAAGGCCCTAGAAAATTGATACCCCAGACATCAAATATTTCGCAGACTTGGATGTAGTTCTGGGGTGCTTCATCTCTTCTCGAGATGTTCCCCGGTCGTTGGTATGCATCACAAGTCTGAACTAATCTCTTCACATCGCGGAATACAGTAAGCCAGTAGAATCCGACATCGAAAACTTTTCGTGCCGTAACATTTATAGTTTATACCGTGATGCCCTCCTGACGGTCTCACATGACACTCTCTCATAATTCGATCAATCTCCTTCCCGCAATCTGGCTGTGGATAATCGATCGGGACACATGCGGAATAGAAAGGGTTAGTCCCAAAAATAATACTTTAGCTCAGTGAAGAATCTTTACTTTCTTGCCTCGTCATATAATTTGGTAAGACCCTCTTGGATAAATAGTTAGCATAATCCGCATACCATGGCTTAATATCCTTAATGGACATTAGTTGCTCCTCGGGAAAGAGTCTCGAATCTCGTCATTGTTTAATTTCTCCAATTCGGATTTTCCAACCGTGAAAGATGATCGTGACAAGATTTTCATCCTTTTCTATCCCGAATTTCAATGTCGAATTCTTTGAGCAATATAATCCATCTAATAAGTCAGGGCTTTGCATCTTGTTTTGAGAACAAATATCGTAAGGCGGAATGATCAGTGAAGATGATGGTTTTAGAAATAACGAGATACTACCTGAATTTATCGAAGGCAAAGACAACAACCATCAGCTCTTTTTCGGTGGTGGTGTAATTTTCTTGTGCCACATTCATGGTCTTGCTAGCATAGTAAGTTGGATGAAAATGCTTTTCTTTCCTTTGGCCTAAAGCGGCCCCTACAGCATAATCGCTAGCATCGCACATGATCTCGAATGGCTGAGACCAATCAGGAGTAACCATTATAGGAGCTTGGGTAAGATCTCGCTTCAAGCGATTGAACGTGTCATTACATTCCTTTAAAAAGTCAAAGGGTGTTTCTTTAACGAGAAGTCTTTAATAAACCTCCTATAAAAACCCGCATGACCAAGGAAACTTCGGATAGCTTTAACGTTTGTAGGATATGGTAATTTGGATATTGCTTCTATCATAGCTCTATCGACCTCAATCCCATTTTCGGAGACCTTGTGACCCAAGACAATCCCTTCTCTCACCATGAAATGGCATTTTTCCCAATTTAAGACCAAGTTAGTTTCTTCACACCGCTTTAGCATCTTCTTAAGATTTGATAAATAGAGATCGAAAGAATTTCCAAATACCGAAAAATCGTCCATGAAAACTTCCATGCTATCTTCAATCAATTCATGTAATATAGCCATCATACATCTTTAAAAGGTTGCGGGGGCATTGCATAGCATAAAAGGCATTCGTTTGTAAGAAAAAGTCCCATAAGGGCATGTGAAAGTGGTTTTTTCTTGATCTTCAGGGGTAATAGGGATCTTGAAATACCCTGAGAACCCGTCAAGAAAGCAATAGTACTTATGCCCAGCTAACCTCTCAAGCATTTGATCGATGACTGGTAAGGGAAAGTGATCCTTTCAGGAGGCATCGTTCAATTTTCTATAATCGATACACACACGCCAACCTGTAACCGTTTTCTGGGGAACCAAATCACCATTATCATTTTTCACAACAGTCATTCCTCCCTTCTTCGGGACTACTTGGACTGGGCTAACCTAGGGACTGTCTGAAATGGGGTAAATTAAACCAGCATCAAGGAGCTTGATGACCTCTTTATTTACCACTTCTTTGATGTTGGGATTTACTCTTCTTTGAGGTTGAACGGTGGGTTTGTAGTCTTCCTCCATAAGAATTTTATGAGTGCAAAAGTAGAGTCAATTCCATGATGTCGCAACACTCCATGCGATCACTCCTTTGTATTCTCTTAAGACTTCCAAGAGCTTCCTTTACGTCCGGGGTCGGGGAGGAGCTTATGTCACACCCCAAATTACTGCTTTGCGGTGGAATGGAATACACGGGGATGGTCGTCATAGCATCAAAGTTACGAGTTATATCGAGCGACCTAAAGTGTCGTTTGAAAATATCGTTTGATTAAGTAAAATAATCGATTTTACAAAACATAGGTCCCAAAGATTTCCAATGTACCAAAATGAGTTTGTTACAATCAAACGATAGTTAAGTGCATAAAATATATGTGAGACGCGTCGACATCGCGACTCTATGATAAGTCCACATGCATGTCATGAAGTGAATGCCTTAGATACCTGAGATAAAACATGCTAAAAGTGTCAACACAATGGTTGAGTGAGTTCGTAGAGTTTGTTTAACAAGTAAAGCTTTTAAAGAACGCTCATGCAGCAAAGGCAAAGTTTTTTGGTCATTTAGAATAGTCCACAAAGCAAAGGTATTGTAAATCCACTCAGTTCCAACTTCCGCCCATACAAAACTTGCAACCTGTGTGTTCACAACCCACTGCCAAAAGTAGTATGTCTAGAAGTCAAGCACACGTTATCATAATAGTTCACAAAGCAAAGGCATTGTAAATCCACTCAGTTCCAAGTTCCGCCCATAAAAAACTTGCAACCTGTGTATTAACAACCCATTGCACAAAATATAGTGTGCATAGTGGTCAAGTGTACGCTGTCATAATAGTTCACAATATAGCACCACGCATATAATAATGTATGCCAGGCAAAGCCCCTAGAATAAATAATATGCGTCCCGTAACATAGTAAACGAGAGGTTGGCCAACCTCTAATAGCACTATCCATACTACTTAGTGATAGGAGACTAACAATGCGAATGTACAAATAGTACATCATACAACTATTATACACAATTAAGAACACTCCGAACATGGGAGAATTTTTACCGCCTGCACAAGGAGACTTAGTATTGCTCTGTTCACATAGGAGACTTTATAGTGATGCTCCGAACATGGGAGATTTTATAGTGATGCTCCGATCATGGGAGACTTTAGGTCAAGGTCATAGCACGTACGGTTTGATAAGTTTAAACAAGTCATAAGTTCGCATTTAAGTTCAAGGGTTCCATTCAAAGTTCGTAATTAAGTTCAAGAGTTTAAGTCGAGTTCAAAAGTTCAAAACAGTCATAGAGCTCAAAATATATCAAAAGTTCAAAATAGTCAAAGGGTTCAATATTATGTCAAACAAGTTCAAAATAGTCAAAGGTTCAATATAAAGTCAAACAAGTTCAAAATAGTCAAAAGGTTCAATATAAAGTTAAAATAGATTAATTATATGTCAAAATGTTTTAAATCAAGTTAAAGAGATTAATTATATGTCAAAATGTTTTAAATCAAGTTAAAATAGATTAATTATATGTCAAAATGATTAAATCAAGTTAAATTGTTCAAATATAAGTGAAAAGGTTCCTATCAAGTCAAAAGAGTTCAAATATATATGCCGAAGGACTCAAAATCAAGGAAAGTGGTTTAAATAATAGTGTTCATAACATAGTGATCAATTTAGTTCAGACACAATTTACTTACTAGCATAAGTAGCGAAACAACAGTTATTTAAGTTCATATAAGGGTAAAGTAAAAGCAAGTAGTTGAGAATGTATATCCCCCAAAGAGTTTATAAAACAATTAAACGAGTAAAAGTGGGGCTACGAACTCACCTTAATAAATGTGATATCCAATATATAATGAATCGATGGATAAGCGAGAAACCTCTACGCTAACCTAGAATATGTGTTTTGTCTTAGGTTCTAAAACAACGATGTGAATGTATAAACATGCCTTATATAATTATTACCTCAATTATGCTTGGATACTTAACATTTGTGAAGTCGTATAAGTGTTTACGTTTCGTTTATTTAAGTTTTCCCGTCTAAATCTACCGTTACTTCTAAACCGTAAATGATCACGACTCGCTTTTTATGTCCTCGGAAGGTAATTGATAGTACTAAACAGATTAGTGGGCCCTACTGCCCGTAAATTATTTAACTAATGTAAAATTACTAATTTACCCTTGGATGTACTAGTTATTTCAATCAGCGACAAACTATTTCACGGTTTTGGTCATAAGTCGAGTTCTACAACTCCGTTTAACGCACGGCTAGTGGCCACGTTCAATTTAGGGTATTAGCTACAACTTTTATTTTTTGACCAACAGTTGGTTATATGCAAGTTTTATGAGTTTTACCCTTTTGAAATCTGTTACTCAGATTTGGACACATTTAGCCGTTTTAGCTCTAATTTATTCATCGGGATGAGTTACGGCACGAGCCACTCGGCAAAACGACCACAAGACATCGATCTATAATCCTATGTTATTACCTAAGTTTCCCAGTCCACAAATTTTACCCAGTAATTACGTTTACAGCCCCTGTTCAGTTTATGTGTTGCAAATCTAGTCCTTTCGACGGTTTCTAGTGTTTTAATCTATTTATCCAAGCACAATAAAGTATAATAAGTATATAGAACATATTAGATATATGAAATACTAGTATTTACTGAAATCAAAGGTAAGTATAGTAGTTTGCTTACAAGCCTTGTGATGAAACAAAGCAAGAACCAAGAACTAGGACACTAAAACCTAAACCCCTTTCAATATGAACCCGAGCTTCCAAATCCTTAACACATCATGCTAACCCTTCTTAACCTTGATATAACCTTGTAAAAACACTATAATCTCAGCCCACACACCTTGTGAAGCTCTTAATCCAACCATGGAATCACCAAATAAACTTAAGAATCATGTATAGAACACTAAGGCCTTTAACTTTGTTGTATAACTTATTGCTTGAAGATCAAAGATGGAAGGTGATTGTGATTTGTTAAATTCGGTTATGAGAGGGAAAATGAGGAAAATATGAAGTCTTTGGTGAGTTATCTTGCAAATGAATGAATATAGATAGGTATTGAAGTGTTTATGTAAGACTTTGCATCATGTAAGACTTAGTAACTAAGTATACTTGACTTGTGATCTATCTTGCATGTTCCTATCATATGAGTCACGTATAAAATGTGTAAGAGGATAAGAATGAAGAGGTGGAATGTTACTTGTGATGTTTAGATAATATCTTGTCTTTATGGAGTGAGTTTTGGTCCGTTAATCGCTAAGCTGTAAGTCGTAAAGTCGCAAAACATAAAACCGGTATACTAAAATATGAAACTTGTAAATATGTTAAAATATGTTAATATACTCCACATAAGCATATTAAATAAGTGATAAGTTCTATCGGGTTTCTTAAACGCTGCTAAAATTGGAAACGCGGGTCTAAAACGCGCAAATCGCATAAAACGCAGAACTGGAAAACGTAAAATTCTAAAACTTATGAAAATGTCACGGAAGGTGAAAAACTTATATTTCTCTTGTTTGTAATGTTTTCGGACATATCAGGATGCCTAAATGTCGTTTAAACCTACACGTAAATTTTAGACGCGGTTTCGTGAAATTTGCAAAAATGACCCGATGAGTGTCAAATTCTTGGGTTATCACTAAAATAGGTTAACTTACGAGAATGTGAAATAAAAATTTCGGGAATGAATAGTAAAAGTGAATAGTAAAATTTTAAAATAACCTCTCAAAGTCGCAAACTAACTTCAAAAATGATAAATAGTAAAATGATGAATAGTAAATTCTCGAGATGAATAGTAAAAATTTTTAAAGTTGCAAAATGACTAGAAATTGGGAATTGTGACATTATGATTACAGAGAGCTGGTCTACATCCTGAAAGAAGGCATATTCCAGGTGACTTGGAAGATCTTTCAACTCAAATGTAGGAGGTTCATTAATTGATGGTTTAAGCTTATTTTTTTGGATTTTGAAGCTCAAGAGGTTCAATATCCTCTTTACGCAGGTAGAAAGAAACGACTTCAACCATCTCAGTCTCTTCCTCTTCATCATCGTACAGCATACCATCGTTGACATTCACAAATCCGTCTGCCAAATACTCTTCTACACAACCATCAACCTCATCAACAAACTCATCAATTTCTTCAAAAAAATAGATAGGGTGATCATTCGAGGGAGGGCGACCCATAGTGTCCTTCAGCTCTCGGATCCCACCCATAAAGTGAGTTTGCCATCATGAACATCGATAATTGCGCGAGCCGTAGCCAAGAATGGCTTCCCAAGGATTATTGGAACGGCCTTCCAAGGATTATTGGAACGGAGTCATCCTAGTATCCTACTCCATTTCTAAGATCACGAAATCTACTGAAAACCTGAATTCTCCTATCCTAACCAGCACATTCTTGCAAACTCAAATGGGATATTTAACTGATTGGTCAGCAAGCTGAATACTCATTATGGTTGGGTTCAGTCCTGACTATCCAAGCTTAAGAAATAGAGAGTGAGGCATCAAATTAATGCTTGCCCCAAGATCCACCAAGGCGTTTTTCATAGAGAGTGCTCCTATGGAGCAAGGAAGGGTGAAACTACCCAGATCTTCTTTCTTTTTGGGTAGGCTTTTCTGGATAATAGCTGAACATTCCTCTCCTAATGTTACCAACCCTTAAAGTTTCTCCCGATTGGAGAGGAGTATTTTGCAGTATGTGCTATGTTTAGGTAGATGATAGAACGCATTGAGAAGAGGGATAGTAACAACTGCGCCCCTGAAATATGATAGCAATCTCTTATTGTCTTCTTTGGCTTTTTGGTTCTTTAGACGATAGGGATAAGGTATTTTTGTGAGATTCGTACGTTGGATGGGTGCAGATGACTGTGGAGTGGGGTTGGGAGAGGTTGCAGGGGGGCTTGGGCGCTCCCTCCTTGTCTGTCGAGGTTCACGGGTTATAGGAGTTTGAGCCGGGTAGAGTGGATCTTTAGTAGTGGTTCCAGATCGAGTGGTGATGGAAAAGGTTGGATCTTGTCGGATTGGGTCGGGTCCGCTTATTCTTTTGTAAAGTTCGGCGAACTGACCATCTAATTCAGCCTGTTGCTCTTGAATGAACTTTTCAAGACCCTTTAGAAGTAACTTCTTTTCCATTGTGAAGTATCCGAGCTCTTTTTCAAAGATATCATGGGTGGTATACTCGGGACCCTCTTCTCCATCTATTTTTCTTTCTAGATTACCCCCAAAGGGTATAATCGTTGTTTTGATAAAATATTATAAGGGAAGGGTCATCGTAGATGTCATGACTGGAAAGGAGAACTTGCTCATGGCTTGCATTGTCATTACATTCATCAGCCTCGTGTGGACCTCCACAAATTTCGCATATAAGATATGGATTAACCAATCTCTTAAGTTCTCGCAACCATGTGAGGTATGCAAGTTTCTCTTGTGCCATCTTTATTCGGTCGTCGAGGGATAATGGGTTTTCGTATGAGGTAGCCGAAATATTCATCACGGTTGTTGGCTCATCCCAAGTGTTGTCTTGGTATTAGACATACTCCTCAATGTGATCTCATCCCTCTTCCACACTGAGATTAGAGATCCTTCTTCTAGTCGAGAAGTCAATCCCTTTTTGGTTTTCACGGGAATATTATCGTAAAATATTTGAACAAGCAACCAAAGGTTAATACCATGGTGTGGAGCTTGTTGAACAAGATCTTTGAAGCGAGTCCAGGATTTGAAAATGGATTTTACTTCTTTTTTATGAAAGCGAAGGATCTCGCTTCTGACGGTTGCAGTCCTTCCAGGAGGAAAGAACTTTTTGGTGAACTTGAAAGTGAGTTGTTCCCATGTAAAAATAGACCATGGGGTAGCTTGTCAAGCCATTCCTTAGCCTTTCATTGAAGAGAAAATGGGAAAAACCGGTGTCTAGATGTCTCAAGAGAAGCTCCATCAACATAAATGGTATCGACGATTGTCAAAAATGTTTGATGTGGTGAATTGGGTTCTCGGTCGATAGCGGGAAATGTATATGCATTCGGATAAGCCAAATGTCGATTGCATGTAATACCTCATTGATTTGTTCATAGGGATATACAATGGCGCTAGTAAATCCAGACGAGGTGGGAAAAGAATATTCTTTGAGGCTTTTGGCTTTAGGTTCATTGATGTAGTCATTTAGAGAGTTGGCAGGAATTTCCTCACCGTGTGAGCTGAGGTTAGCATCGACGAAGGTGTTGTGAGGTTCGGGGGAATGCATGGTTCTTCATCAGTCATGGCTTCATCAAAATCGATGGTGGTGCCATGTATCTCCAACTCACGGAGGGCTCTTCTTCATTTGAGCATTTCTTTATCGGGCTCGGCAAAAGGCTCAATGAGGGTTTTGGTTGAACTACGAGTTCTGGGCTGTTGAAGGTGGTTGGTGGGTGGAATTGGTGGTGGTGGATTATCACCTTCCATGACGAAAAATGACAAGGCTACGAACAAAAACACAAAGAAGGGGGATAAACTAAAAGAAAGCTAAGAAAAAAGAAAAAAGCTCACTTTATAGGAATCAAGCGAGTAGATCTAATCGAGATAGAAAACTAACTAGCTATTAAATTCTCCGGAAGTGGCGCCAAAAACGTGATGTGAAGGTTCGGGGTCGAAAGACTTCCTTTTTCGCGAGCAAGCTTTACAACCCACTAGGCAGTGTACCTAATTGTTGCAGTGTAGTATGGGTAAGCCCAGGGGGTTGATCATTCTCCAGGGGGAATAGAGATGCTAGTAGAGATGTATGACGAGAAGGTGAGGTTGAGGGTGATTCTTTTTAGATTTTTATAATTTTTTTTATAGAAAAACAAGTAAAATCTCGGGGCATAGGAGTGGGGGGTGGTACTTATACCAATTTTAACTACTACTAATAAAGATTAAAAACTAATTAAACTAATGAAAAGGAAAAGATAAGCTATGTATTGATTGGTGTGTTCTTATGATACTTAAAAGCGTGTTTACTTAGATGTTCTTACTCCCTAGTTATATCTTATTTGTCGGTTGAATTGTCACATCCTCATTTTAATTGGTGTGTTGTATTCCGTGTGGTCATAGAAGGGTGCCTAATTCCCTAGTTCTATGAATCGTAAATCTCCTCTAGACTATCCGGGATCGCCAAGTACCGTAGTATCTCCCCCGAATACGCTATTATCCTGAAGCTACAACTCACGCAATAAACACAACGATGGCTCAAGTTCACTCTCAAGCTTTGTGCTATTTAGGATGTTTAAGCTCGCAACAATTAAAGAAGAAGCCATTTTTCCTTACTCTAACGTCTATCAATTAAAACAAGATACAACCTAACAATAATCAACTACTAGGTTTCATAGATCTAAGGAAACACAATAGTAATTTAGCTACTCATGATAGATAAGCATGCAGACATACATACGATTGAACATAAGATAAACATGGTGATATAATGGATTAACAAACTTATCTTTAGGTGTAAAGAAGGGTTTGGAACCCTAAAATACTGCCCAAGTCGGACTATTAACGAACTAGGGTTTGCTCTCCAAAATACTACTCTCTAAATGCAGAAAAGTCAAATTATATATATAGATTTACAAATGAGACGGCGTCGCCTTTTGCTGGTGACGCCATCTAGTCGCCATCTTTAGGGTTTCGTTTGGGCCAAGGTCATCGTTGGGACGACGTCAGTTGAGATATGTGACGTCGTCTGGCTTCAATATGGACGTCGTCTTGGAATGAGTCTTGGACTTCTGGTGTAAAATAAAGAGTGACGCCTTCCAGATTTAAATCGTGATGCCGTCATGTTATAGAACCAAAATCACACCTGAGTCGTCGCTTGCAATTTAATTAGAAAAAACTCCTTAGCGACGGCATCGCCCTTTGGATTGAGACGCCCTCAGGTTTAGAATTCAGCCTTGTTTCTTGACTTTGCCGTTTTCTTCTTATTTTAGCTCCTTTTCGTCCAAAAGTGCTTGATTCCAGCATTTTGCTTCCGAAAGACCTAAAATGCGAAAATGAATGATTTTAAGTAGTAACGGATATAAAATGTATCAATTTAGGGCTTAAATGACCCCCTAAAAACGTATGTTTTAAATCCTAATCAGACATTATCTTGGTTTTTGTATGGTTTATCTAGAGGGTTTAGAAACTTACTGGTTTTTGTGTTTTGGATCGGTGGTAGATGGTGTGTAATGGGTAATTTGTGTTTAAGAATAGTCTCTTTGGTCCTTATATTGTGCTGCCTTTACTAATAGGTCCTTGCCGCAAAAAATTCATATATCCGGCTTAGTTGCCACAAAAATAGTATCCAATTCAAAAAACCTCCAAGTTAAATGATCAAACTCAAAACACATATACAAGTATCAAAGATGGATGAATGATCAGAGATGGATGAACAAACACCACTTTTGAGTATCAACATAAACTTGATATGGTGTTGTTCATCCATTTTTGATTCTTCATTGCTCGTTGTGAAAATAGAATAACAATATCCAACTCAAAACACATATCCATGAAACACATATCCAAGTACCTTGTCAAATAGTTTGGTTATCTACAACATACAATAGGAAAAAAAACAGTTGTTTGTGTTAATTTAGCAATTTCTAGTCAAATAGTTTGAGTACGAAGCAGATTTGTTTCATGTTTAAATGTGTCAAAATGCAAACATACATTGTTAATTGATTATTGAATACTCAATTTTACATGGGTAATGACAGTAATTGACTTTGTAAAAGTCAACAGTTAATATGCGTATGAACTTGTAACAATATGTAGAAATGGGTAAAGTGGCAAATCAATACATTTAAAACACAATTTTTCCCATAAACTAACATGACATGATTTCATACATAATGCAAATGGATATATTTCCAAATGCATAAAATTTTGTAGTCTACAAAGTTAAGAAACAGACATTATTTAAAGACATCAAATAATGTTTAGGGAAATACATATTCGATGGATAACATTAGATTTTCAAATGCTTAACCCACTTTTTTTTTGTGGTGAAGACAGCTTTGCTGCTATAATCTTGTTCCTAGTCCAAAATTGTTTTGGAGACCCACCAGAAGCAGCATCAACTTGACTTCCATATTGAGACTGGAGCACACTTGGTTGAAAATCACTTTGAGATTGAGCATCGTTTGACCGAGGTTTTCATTTGCTTCAAAGTTGTGACTGTAACCTTTGCCTTCTTCTTTGATGTAACTTTTGGTGGGATGAACTGTTTTTGAGGCTGTTGTGTCTTGCATTGACTTCTGTTACACCTCCTCGCCCAAGACATGTTTTCTTGTTGTGTGCAACATTTCCACATATACCACAAACTACACTCCTACTAGACTGTGACAACTTATTGTTTTTTCATTATCATCATTTTCAGTAAAAGTCGCCTACTTAATGGTTTATGATGTTTAGGTGGAAGAATGATTGTAGGCACTTGTGACTTTTTCCAATGTTGATAACCATTTATTGGCTGGATGTGGTGTCTGTAAGTTTCTTCCCAAGTCTTAAGCAAGTAATATGGATGAACCCATGATTTACCAAATCATACTTGCATTCCATTGAAGCTCATATACTGATTGCTAGCAACAACATGTTTACATGGCATATCTATAAGCTCCCATCTTCTACATGTACAAGCCCTAGCTTCAACATTCACAAAACACTTATCTCCCCATCCACTGACTTGATACTTATCTCCTTCAACCCGTAAAATGGTGTACTTATAAGCCTCTTTCTTTATCAAATCTAACATGAGTGTTGCCTTTGGTGTTAATGGCCCGACATACTTGTCAATTACATTCACAACATTCACTATTCTTTTTATACAATATTCTCTAATGTATTCCAAAGCAGTAATTATGGGTTGGTACCTACCTCCCACTAATTTCCCATTGAACACCTCACACATGTTATTAAGTAACACATCAGAATGAACCCTCCCTACACATTTATAGAACATGTTTGAGTTATACAAACAACAGTGTTGAACAGTGTTATAGAATAAAAGATGTACACTTAGTCATAGATTTAGTTAGTACCTGAAAAATGCGACCTTGACCAATGGGTTGGTGGTATCTTACTTAACCAAGCATGGACAGGTTTGTTAAAACTCTTGAATGCCAGCATGGCTGTCTCAAAGTGTTGGACGGTTGTTGTCTGCACATCTCCACAAATGTTCCTTGTATGCTTTAGCATTTCATTGTAATTTCATATTATCATGGATGTGCCTCAAACAATATATGTGTTCAACACTAGGAATCCGCGCTAATCTTTGGAATGATACCCTACACAAAGGAACATCAATTCATTACTAATAAAAGTAGCATTTATCGAAAATACAATTGAATATAATCAACTAAAATGTAACATCACCTTTTCATGTCGTCGATAAAAATGTAGTTTGAGTTTGGTTGCAAGTCAAGATCGTCTCCTAGACATTCAAGAAACCAAATCCATGAGTCTTTGACTTCGACCGCAACAACATAGGCTAAAGGGTATATTCCATTGTTGCTATCTATACCGACTGTTGTAAGAAGCTGACTAGGAAAAGGACTCCTCATAAAAGCACCATCTAATCCCAACAACTCTCTTTAACAAGCTTTATATCCTTCCTTCAAAGCACCTAAGCATGCATACATTCTCGTGAAAACTCTAGTTGGACTTGTTGGATCTGTTGCAGTTTGTACACTTATCCTAACTGTTATATTTGGGTTTGTTTTCTGCAACTCTTCAACATAGTCTCTTAAAATTGTGTATTCTCGCTTATGATCACCCCTAATCTCAATTTATGCCTTGTTTTTTGCCTTAATGCCTTTTGCATAGACACCGAACTCAAATTGTTTAGTGTGATCTTGAGCAATACGATTGGAATATATGGATTGACTTGAACTTGGTCAACTATTTTCTTTGAAAGAAACTTGTAGTCACAAGCTTGAATCTCTCTTGATTGCAAACATTTGTGTTCATCCCTGAAAGTTCGAACACTCAATAAATCTTTAGCTGTATTTTTGGCTACATAAAACAACCATGGGTAAACTTTGCTTGCTCCTTCACCGATCTCAAATATACATCCTTCGCGACCTCTAATTAATGGACTGTTTTTCCTCATTGGGGCATTTCCGTGCCAACACCTTCACTTGCACCACAAACAGTGTATTGTTCCAACACACCTAACCCTAATTCTCTGTTTGTCATTCTTAATGAGTTCCAATTTCCTCTGATGCGTATTGAAAGCATGTTGATTTTATCTTTCACTTCTTTGCGATTACAAAGTTTGACCACCGATGCGAGTTTCTTGACTGGTTTTAATATTTATAATGTCTCGTTATACCTATGGTCTACCCTAGTGCACTAACGGGCAGTGTACCCAGTCGTGTGAAGTGTAGTAATCGGTAAAGCCGAGGTCGTCCCAAGAGCTATGTGTGATAGATTATTACTAAGTCTAGGTGTCGCAGATTAATAATGGTTTCGATAGGGATTTAATTAATTAAACTACTAATGCAGAATAAAGCAAATGAAAACAAATAAAGGAAAAGGGAAATCAATAGAGGAGAGTAGTGCTAACCTAGTTAATCCTCCTAGCTAGTTATGTCTATGTCTACTTACTTCCAATTACTTCAGGTGGGGTCAAAGTCGAGAGGACAACATTTGGTCAATTCGCCTTAACCTATCAGCAAAGATGTCACCACAGAGAAGTCAGGTGTCCCCTTATAAGTCATGTTGTTCCTGGTCCCCTAAGCCAAGTCATTAAGTACCGCTACATGCTAGATTTATAATAGTGAATGCCCGGCCTTTAGGAACTTAGACACGCACCCCTAATTCTTAAGTTCATACAAGCGATAGGTGATCGGTTGGTCAAATCGCACAAGTAGAAAGGGTCGTCGGGTTGGTCATATCTTACCCTTCCTGTCTCGATCCGCTCACCTACGGCGGTTGGTCATATCTCCTAGGCAATTGGCCTCTATCGCTATTCAAAACAACCGAACCAAGGGTGGCTACCAATAAACTATGCATGCATACACTTAGAAATAATTGTATGGAGTAAAGTAAACGCAAACAAAACAATTAAAGAATCATAACTAGGCCAAGACCAAGAGGTGCTTAGTAGCTCATATTAATCATGCAAACCAATTCAATATTTAAAAGTACGAAAACATGAATTGAAAGTAAAAGAAATATAAACGCTAACGCTTATAGTAGGGGAGTGATTTCTCCCTTGAGACGACTTTGTATGCTCCTCTAGACACGCTTGAGCTTTTCCCACATTCTCCGAGTGTTGTGTGTGGAATGGAATGAATAGAAATGCTGGAATTCGTGGGGTATTTATAGGCCAGATCTAGGTTACGGCGTAACTAATGTAAGAGTTACGCCGTAACCTTCTATTTCTTCGTATTTTGCACTAGATCTGCTGGTTACGGCGTAACCTAATAAGTGGTTACGCCGTAGTCTTCAATAAAATCAGTTACGTCATAGTAGATGCAATAGTTACTGCGTAAGTATCAGCGGCGTGGAACCTCATTTGACCCAATATAGTCATAGCAAGTATTCTATCAAAAGCTTGGCGGTTACACAAATCTCCACCACTAGAGTTAAGGGCTAAAAAATTCTCGAAGGCAATATGGGTAGACACGACAAAGGTTAAGGGTGACTCGTCATTATTAACATGTCACGAAGTGGATAAAATCAATGATACATGACCAAATCCATGGCCAAGACACCAAAGATTGCTCATTGCATCACCTAGACACGCTTCATGACTAAAGGGTAGGATAAGACATGGGATATATAAATGGTGTAAAATAAAAAACAAGCAGGTAGTCTAAATCTATAATCAAGTCATCACCACTTATCGTCCGCCCAGAGTTCAAGCTTTGAAGTCAAGAAACCGGATCATTAAATATAAGGTAGATGTGTCATTAGAGGACGTCGTGATGGGCACACTACCTTTTCTCCAACTGTTGGCATAATTACCTACTCCAATCTTCAAATGTGACCGAGGTGGCCTCCTCGATACTAAATCAATAAAGCACATACTACAGTGCTTATAACATCGCACTTTACAATAACAACTCTATATTTTTTATTTTTTTCGAATCACTTTTTTTTTTTGAATCATAACCATAATAACATAACATAATATCCCCCCACTTGAGATGAGCAATGGGAATTCGGGGGGTCTTCAATGATCTTCAGGAATGTTGTCGATGAAAGCGTGATTTCCGAACCTTTCCACTCGAACCTTGAACTTAGGCCAATGATGACTTCCCAATCACAAATAAAGACTAAAGGGTAGGCTAAGGTGTATAGGTGTATCGAAAAAATATATCGGGTTAACAAAATAAAAGGAATGGCTCAGGAGGGTGTATCTAGGGGTATCTTACACTAAAGGTGAGTGCAACAAAAGGGTTTCACATGGGGGTCGAGAAGTCGAGGTGACTAATCGATAGACACACGATGGTAGGCTGTTTGGGTGATAATCCTATAATATTTCCTTCTAAAACTGAAAAGTCCAAATACATCGAGCTAACTCAACATACCTCGTCTATGGTCTCGAAATGATGCAAAGGCCAAGTTATAAAGTTTACAAGCTACCGGCACACTCATAATTTGGTGGATTTGGGGTAAAATATTGGAAACGGATAAGGCTAATCTCACCATATAATATCAAGGGTTGTATGTGCTCGGCTAAGGTCTAATCTAGTTAGGTTAAGAAAAACATGTCAAAATTTTAAAAATGGCATAATTTTTCAAAATAAACTAGAAAAGCGAGGGCAAAATAATGTTCAAGAGATAATTCTACTCCGTCCCCCACTTGAATTGTACAAAGTCACTTTTGTACTAAGCATTAAATAAAGGTGAAGAAAATTAGAATTAGGCGAGAACTTCCCCGAAATTTACTCCATAAATAATGAAGGCCCACAAAAAGAGGCGTGCCTTCATTATAAGCATCATGCATGACTTTGATCCACGAAATCACAATACCGACAAGCATAATTCTAAAAGAAAAATGAAAATGAAAACAAACCTAAATCACTTTCGTAGGAATCACGGTTGCATTTAGCGAATGCAACAAGCCTTTAAACCACTTGGTGTCTCAGTGGACGAATGAAGTCTCGTGAGGGTTTGAGGAACACACCCACAAAGTTCATTTAAAATACTAATACAAGGTTATTGTGTTTTAAAATGAAAGAATTAAGCGAGAGGAAGGTTACGTCGTAACTCTTTTAAGGGAGTTCGCCAGAAGCGCAAAACCGGACATAAGTGCAAAGCAGTGGTTACTGCGTAACCACTAAGATGGTATTACCGTAAATGGTAATCGTCAAGAATTACATTGCTAAAAGGTTGGTTACTGGCGTAATCAAATACATGAGTTACGTAGTAATTCGTCGATCGAAAATGACAAAGAAGAATTACTTCCTTGTTTCCTGCAAAAATGGTTATAAAATACAAAACCCTACAGAAATAGAAATAAAACAAAAGAAAGGGATAATTCGGGTTGTCTCCCGAAAGAGCACTTTTCTTTATTTTCGAGTCTTTAAGTTAGACTCAGAGCCGCGGGGCTTCTATGGTGGCCTTTGGATCTGGCCCACTTCCACCACTTGTTGGCACTCATTCATCCATTTGTCGAACCTTTTTTTCCTTGTAGAATTACGGATGCCATCTGTTCCAAACTCATGTGAAAGCCATTTATCACATGATTTTCCATGGTTATCATCTTCAGTAATAAGACTACTAGTAATATTGATGCTGGATCTTGCACCATTCATTGTGTCAGTAAGATGATTGTACTTATACTGCTTAACCAGCCCTTTATGGATTTTTGAGTTCCTAAATCTTATTTTGTACCAATCTTCCAATGCTAATTCAATATCATGTCTCTCTCCCTTATGAGGGTATATCCATTCATTCGCCTTTCTTTCACATTTTTGAGGACGAGTAAACGGTGGCCATGTTGTCACTGATTCGCTATCCTTGGTTGGCATCGAGTTGCTAAAATGTTTGTTTGGAACCGGAGTCTCCTCAATGCTTTGGACAATTTCTTCCTGTTTCTGCTTACAATTATCAATATTCTCTCTACAATCATCAGTAATAGGATTAGAGTGTAGAGCAGGATCTAGCGATTGAACATTAACAACATCAACATTATTTGAAATTTCAATTTTTGGTTTTAAATGCTCTTTCATACTAAAAGCTATTCATTCATTTTCAGTTCCCAAAGAATTTTTTTTTTCAAAAACCTTAATCTGAGCCCTACAAGTGGCCAGAAAAGGTCTTCCAAAAATTCAATTGTAAGCCTCCCGCTTCCCCATGTCAATAACCACAAAATCAGTTGGGAAGAAAAAATTTCCAATTTTTAAAAGCACATTATTCACAATTCCCCTCGGTACAACTTTAGAGGAATCATCCATTTCTATCATAATAGTTGTTTCTTTTAAATTGGTAAGTTTTATTTTTTCAAATAAAGTGGTAGATATAAGGTTTACCCCGGCCCCTAAATCAGCTAATGCCGGAATCTTAATGTTACCAATAGTGCATGGGAGAAGAAAACTTTCCTGGTATTGCTGTTTTTCAGGAAGTTGGCTTGGCAGGACCTCGTCATCTTCTGATTTATCATCCTCTCATAGGTAGTTAATCCCGGAAAGATCATTAGTGATAGAGGAAGTGCAATGCTCTTTCTTTGCTTTATCTTGCGCAAATATGGCCTTGCTGGCAATGGCTTGTGTTTTGAGGTTTTCAAGGTTTTTAGCCAATTGCCCAATTTGTGGTTCGAGGTTTTCAATCGCAGCATCTTGGTTACGTAGGTTCATATTGGTGTCCTCCTTCACTTTGACCAACCATTCCTTGAGTTTATCTCCCTTTTTTTGTAGATTCTTCGATGTGCCTATGCATTATTTCTTCAAGGCTAGATTTAGGAGGATTGTTGTTGATTCTTGTGTAGAACCCAGGGGATTTTTCTCGATATCTGGGCCCGTTATTATTGTAGTTGTTGAAAGGGGATTCTCTTCCATATTTCACTTCTCCAATCCTTTTAACTTCCTCGTTGGAGGAACATTCTTTAGAAGGTGGAGTCCCGTTTCGCTCTACTTGAATGGAATGCACATTTTCCTTGAGCTTCTTCATTTCTTTTCTAAGGCTTTCTAATTTGTTGTTTATTGCTGCAAGGCCTTCCATATCTCCATTCTTACTTCGGTTGCTCCCACCATTGTGCCATTTGTGAGAGTGGTCTGCCATTTTTTGAATAGTTTCTAAAGCCAAAGTGGGTGTCATACTAGGAATCGACCCTTGAGAATCAATCATTTGTCTTGAGGAGATGTTCAGACCCTTGTAGAAAACGTTCACCTTTTGTTGGTTGTTGAGATCATGAGTAGGGCATTTGTATAACAATTCGTTATATCTTTCCCAAGCTAGGTATAATGTTTCATCACCCTCTTGTTTGAAGTTATGGATTTCTTCCAATTGCTTAGCCGTCTTTGATGGAGGACAGTATCTCTGAATGAAACACTTTTTTAAGATAGGCCAAGTGTTGACAGTCCCAGCAGGTAATTGATCAACCCATCTTTTTGTAGCTCCCGTAAGAGAAATAGGGAATACTCGTAACATTATAGCATCGTGTGAGACTCTGGGAATCTTGAATAGGCTGACAATGTACTCGACGTTGTCTATATGTTCATGGGCATCATCGGTGATGCTTCAGAGAAAGGATTTGCACGTAATTCCTCATGAATTGAGGTTTGATTTGAATTGAGCATCTTCGATATAGGCGGCCTAACAATCCCGGTCCTTGTTCTTCTTGTTAATGCCAAATATTCCTCAAGAGTGAGGTCATCGATGTTAACAACTTTCATGGTACTGAAAACTTGAAATATGATCGTGAGAAAAGTTTAAAAGAAATGAAAGACTTAATATTAATCCTAAAATAACTCTCCCGTGCGGCGCCAAAAACTTTATGCGAGTTTTCTTGACTGGTTTTAATATTTATAATGTCTCGTTATACCTATGGTCTACCCTAGTGCACTAACAGGCGATGTACCCGGTCGTGTGTAGTGTAGTGTAAGTAAAGCCGAGGTCGTCCCAAGAGCTATGTTTGATGGATTATTACTAAGTCTAGGTGTCATGATTAATAATGGTTTCGATAGGGCTTTAATTAATTAAACTACTAATGCAGAATAAAGCACATGAAAACAAATAAAGGATAAAGGGAAATCAATAGAGAGAGTGGTGCTAACCTAGTTAATCCTCCTAGCTAGTTATGTCTACGTCTACTTACTTCCAATTACTTGGTGGGGTCAAAGTCGAGAGGACAACATTTGGTCAATTAAGCCTAAACTATCGACAAAGATGCCACCACATGAGAAGTCGGTGTCCCTCATAAGTCCTGTTGTTCCCGGTCCCTAAGCCAAGTCATTAAGTACCGCTACATGTTAGATTTATAATAGTGAATGCCCGGCCGTTAGGAACTTAGACATGCACCCCCTAATTCTTAAGTTCATCCAAATGATAGGTGATCAATTGGTCAAATCGCACAAGTAGAAAGGGTCGTCAGTTGGTCATATCTTACCCTTCCCGTCTCAGTCCGCTCACCTAGGGTCAGTTGGTCATATCTCCTAGGCAATTGGCCTCTATCGCCATTCAAAACTACCGAACCAAGGGTGGCTACCAATAAACTATGCATGCATACACTTAGATACACTTAGAAATAATTGTACGGAAGTAAAGTAAACGCAAACAAAACAATTAAAGAATCATAACTAGGCCAGCACCAAGAGGTGCTTAGCCGCTCATATTAATCATGCAAACCAATTCAATATTCAAAGGCGCGAAATACATGAATTGAAAGTAAAGAAATATAAACGCTAATGCTTATCGTAGGGGAGTGATTTCTCCTCTTGGAGACGACTCGTATGCTCCTCTAGACCGCCTTGAGCTTTTTCCCACGTTCTCTGAGTGTTGTGTGTGGAATGGAATGAATAGAAATGCAAGAATTCGTGGGGTATTTATAGGCCAGATCTGGGTTACATCGTAACTAATATAAGAGTTACGTCGTAACCTTCTATTTCTTCGTAATTTGCACTAGATCTACTGGTTACGGCGGAACCTAATAAGTGGTTACGCCGTAGTCTTCAATAAACTCGGTTACGTCGTAGTAGATGCAATAGTTACGGCGTAAGTATCGTGACGTGGAACCTCATTTGACCTAATATAGTTACATCAGAACCTTTGGGAAGAGTTACTCCGTAACCTTCCGATAAGTTGGTTTTCGAGTCACGCAATAGTTACGGCATAATGTGAGAGACTAGTTACGCCATAACTTCTTCAAAGTAGCATCTTGTGATAAATCTTTAGATAATTCTCCAATTCCGTCTCTTTAGCTCCAATGCTCGTAATTTACCCGAAGTGGAAAACAATGGAAAACAAGCGTAAATCCATATAAATGATATAAATTACAAGCAAAAGCGGAAATTGACACTTAATATTCAAGACTATTTGATGTTATCAACCACAAAAAGAATACTTCATCCTCTACTTGTTTTGCCTCACTTAACTTTTGTTTCTGTATGCCCTTATTTTTTCTTCATAATAACATACTCATCCTCATTCTCAGAACCACGTGCAAACTCATTATCATCTAACAGATCTAACTCACTTTTCTTAAAAAATCATGTGGAAAACTAGAATGGGGGGTTGAATAGTTTTACCAATTTAAAACTTCCTTTTAAATATTTAGATCGACTTATGTCAATCTATTTGGTTGTTTATGTTGGACGTTGATAGATAGATATATAAACGTGTAATGAAAGATAAAGAGTAAGAAGCACATAACCACGACACGAGTATTTATAGTGGTTCGGCTAAAGGACACCTTCCTTTCCTACTCCACTCCCGAGTCACCTACTCGAGAGTTCGTAAACACTACACGACACCAATCTTCTTATGGCGGAGAAGCCTTCACAACGTCGCCTACTCTTTTTACGGTACCGGGCTAACCACGGGTTCTTTCACTCCAGGTGAACCACACCTAACACAACGTCGCCTACCCTGTATTAGGTACTAGGCTAAGCACCTAGTTCCATTACTATGGAGGACTACTACTCATCACAACACAACACCTAATCTCAAGGAGATCCACTCCTTGTTACAACACCATCAAGGATATCACCATCCTTGGAAATAAACTAATACTTATATGTATAATGATGCACCTCATCGATTATACGACCTAGGCATTCTTCCCTAATGCCACTTGATTTGATTCCTATGCATCCTTCACTAATGCCTTTGACACGACGCTTGGCACCTTTCACTAATGCCTTCATCTTGACACCTTTAGCATTCTTCACTAATGCTTATGACACGGACGTTAAGCACCTTTCACTAATGCTTTTGTCTTGACTCTTCGGCATCCTTCACTAATGCCTTCAACACAACATCTCTACGGAGGAAGAAAGAACTATCAAAAGAGAACCTTGATTGTCTTGATGATGACGAAGCATGGCAACTCATGGATTTGAGCTTATGCGACTTCAAGTGGTGATCTCGCCTTTAAGAGGAACCTAGAGAATCACACAAAAGCAAAAGACAAACTACATAGAAATATCCCTTAGGATCAGTGGTTAGAGAGGTACAATACTTTGAGAAAGTATGTGTGAAAGTGGTGAGCAAAAAGGAAGAAATGGCTCACTATTTATAGAGGAGAAAACTTACTGTTCCCCGGATCCCACAGATCCCTCTCATAAGGGATCCGGCTAGCGTAAAGCTAGGGATCCGTGGGACGCTCCTCTTTACCCATGGGTATTTTGGTTATGGGTCATGGGTCATGGGTTATGGGTTGATCCATGGGTTTCTTACTAGATACAATGTATCTTATAAGTTCAATGTTCCAAGTCAAGTGGTTTGGATAATACCATGGATTATTGGTCAATACCATTTGTAGTTTTTACCCATTTTAGTATATACTAGTTAAGTATATATTTGCCCAAATATGTAAACACTAGTTGTTGTACATATGTATTACTAAATCATAAAATCACTTATACTTGTTTTAGTGTTTTATGTGAAAGCGTAAGTGTGTTAGAAAACTATTGGCTCAAACAGTTTAAGTATTTTATTTGTTTCGTTAAAATGATATTACGTTTGTTATCGACAAAACATTAGAAGATCGTAAAATATAAATAAACGTTTTTACGGCTTATTTGTATTAACAAATCATATGGTATCTGGCTGGAGCTACCTATATATGGTAACTCTATAGTCTCAGTCACTTTGAACAGATTACCGGCAACATCAGGCTCCTCAAAAGTATTTGCCTCGTCAACAACTGTGTTTCCAATTCGATTGTTCTCAATATCATCACTTACATAAATATCTATTTCACTCAAATTGTCATCACTTAAAGCTTCATCAATTTCACATGCCTGTACATATTTACCTTTTTGGATATGCTTAACAAGATTACATATCTTGATGACCTAACTCTTGATCATTTTGACATACCTCTTCAGGACTATCTATTTGGATATGCTCAACATGTTTATCTATTTGCTAGTTGACATCACCTACAACATCTTCAGTTTGACAGACCTCTACAGATGAAAACAAGGGTTCTGTTTGTGGCATCTGACTAGATTGTACCAAAGTATTGACTTCCAAAGGTTGATGTGTAACCTGACATAAATCATCTACCACAACTTATTAACAATGTTTTATAAGAACAATTTGTTTGAGCAAAATGAAACAATAGCAAGAGCTGCCTTTTTCTTTGTTGCATTCACATCAACAATAATTGTCCTAATTGACTTTGGTGACATTTCATTAACATCCAATGTTGTCTTACAATTTTCAATATAAACTTCTATCATCTTATGGTCATCGACATGATCTTTTAATATTTCTAAATTTGCACTCTCACTTAAGCTATACAAACCATCATCTAAATTACTACCAGGCTTAACAAAGTAATAGTAATATTTTGAACCAAGCTCGTAACCCAATTCATACGTAAGAATATCCAACTCTTCAAGTGACACACTATCAACATCAACCAAATCAACTAAAGTTTCCATACCTCCAACGTATATTCTACCGGGCCAGTATTTAAAGACACCATTGTGATGAACCCTCGTGCTAAACATATTAGATCTACCACCTGAAAACATGTCAATATATGTTTAGGACATTCTCAAAAGTTAATGACAAAAAATAAATACCCCAATTAGAAATTCCAATACTTATAATCAAAATAAAACCGTATCATATTTATTCTTAGCAGAGTTGTACAGAACGGTATCGTCAACTGGATAACCTGGATGTCTTCTTACTTTCCATAGAGTAAAATCCATGTTTTGGTTTTTTGAATAATAAAATGGTTTTTGTGACATGCAATTAGAGTTTGTGAATTGTGATAATTCTTGTAACAAAAGTTGTGGGACGAAAAATAATAGAGTCTATGTGTTTATGGGGCAGGAAGAGGGAGTGAATGTGTGGAAATAATACATGCATTTTTAATCGAAATAAGAAAATGACAGTGTTGCCCTTGGACTAAAGACAAAGCAAACGCCGGATAATGGGGTTGACTAACGGAAAACTGGTCAAGGGACCAGTTTAGCCTCAAAAACTTGGAAAAAGGACCTCTGACGACGAAAATGCCATGTTTTGGTTCAACACGACATTTTTGGCCAAATTTAGGGACCAACATTGTATTTTAGTCTTAAATTTACCAAAAAATAAGAAATTAAGAATTTTACGCTTTAGTCTATTATGAAAAATAAGAATTTTACACTCGTGAACATGAAATTAAATTTAAGATTAACCACTAAACTTTAAAAGTTACCATTCTATTTGCAACTTTTTTAAATAAATAATAAAAAATAATTACCAAAATTCAATTGAATTTTGACTTAAGTTGGTAAATAAGACGACTCTATTTTGTTACACATGCAAAATGAAGCTCTCCTATTGGCCCACTTAAAATTTTGGAACATGTTTTTTTAAACACCCCAAAAAGGATTGTTTTCCTCTATATTATTTAAGATTTTTTTATCTTATATGATTTCGACTTATATTTTATATACTTATATCCTTTTAGGTTTATTTTCAGCTTATTTTTAAGAACTGAACTTATCTTTTTTTATTATTTTCTATCTAAAAATCAACAATAACTCATGTAACAGCTTTTTTATAAAGTAGAAATAGGATTATTCTCAAAATGGTTCGGTCGCGCAATTGCACATCACCTAATCCTTATGATACTGACGTTATACCATGTTATGTCTTTATAACTCAAAACTCTTCCTATTCAAATTGCTTCTTATACCCATAAATTTCAAACACAAACAAAATAGTTTATATACACTTTCAAGTTGATTAGTCATTAAATTGAACACAAAATTCTGGGAGGAATAGTTATCAATACCCAACACTCGAAAAAATCGGCACTCTCATCTATATCACAAGGAATAACAAAAAAATCATATCTAAACAACTCTCATCTACATATAAACAAACCAACACTCGAAAAACACAAGAAATAACAAAACAAGATCTCACTTTTCTTTGATATCTAAATATTAGTCCTTAGAACAAATGTATAAGAGAAAATCATCATCGATCTTACAAACAAAAACAAAAACACATCACCTACCGTGACCTTTAACAAGAACTTGAAGCCAAAATCTTTTGTAATCTTTGTGGGTTATAGATTCGATTGTGAAAGAATCTAAGGAGTTTTTGTTTATGTTTGTTTCAATGAAAGAAAGCAAAAAGAATTGTGTTAATTTGTTTTAAGTTGTGACTACAAGATTTAAAGGGATCTATATTTTTGTGGTTGTCGTGTGTAGGTGTAAGAAAGAGAAGAAACATAGATCTAGTTGTAAGATAGTGTTTGTTGATTGGTAGTAAGTATATGTAATATATTTTTAATTAAATACGTGAATACACATATATACCCTCATATTTAACAGTCAACATGAGTCAAACTCATGTCGTTAGTAAATTTGGACCAAACATGAAACGAGTGATTTGGACCAAACCCGGAACTTTTTAAAATTTGGAGTGAAAGTGAAATACCGGCAAACCACAAGGACCAAAAATGTAGTTAACATAATGGACACGTGTCAACATATGGTTGGGTTGCTACTTGCCACGGCCTCTTTGAACTTTTGAAAGTTGAGGGTAAAGATGATGTACATTTCTTGTGACCGGACCCTTTTGGAAATAATCCCATAAAATATCACAAATTACACTTTTTCCTTACTTCTACATCACCACTTTCTCTCATATCTTACACCATTGCCATTGAAAACCACAAATTGTTGTTAAAATCGCCAAAAGTTATATGTTGTTACGTTTATACGCAATTACCATGCTACAAATCAAAAAGTGTTATGATATTAATGTTACTCATCTTAAAAACTTACAAATATTGAAGGAAAACCAAAAAGGCTTGTAATTAACGATATTATGTAATAGTGTGATGAATGGTATGGGGTGCTCACTAATTGAAACTAGACTAGACAAAATAAGATAGTGCGGTAATGTGCTAAATGAGCATCCTAATTGAAACTAGACTACTAAAAATGAGTATTTATTACCACAAAATCTACAGATAAACATATCACATTTAAATACAAGTATACATCACAACACGCTCATTCAAATTTACCAAAAGATCGTTTGGTAAAGCTCACCAACAAACCACTAAATTTTTTTCTAAAAAACGTGTAGTCATGTGTAGATGTAACTAGAACGAGTCGTGGGCACACTTCACGCGTGAACATTGCTCCTACTAAAAGTAATCTTAAAAGTTTGTGGTTCTAAATATCGTTAAAGAATATGTTATTTATGTTGTGAGATGTATTTTGCTTTGTAATAACCCATGACATTTGGCCTAGTGATATGTGAATTGTTCACTAATTAACGAGTTGTAGTTTCAAGTCAAGTTGAAAACATTTGTTAGACATGTGGTATTAGGGTGAAAAAATATTTGCATTTTAAAGGAAAAAATAAAAGAATATTGCTATATATTCTTAAAACATATATAATTATCTTCCTAATGCGACTTGTCAGAAGTTCACAAGAGGAAGAGAGTGACCTACTTTATCACATTCCAATCAATTTATAACACATACTATATGAAGATATCTAGTGTGTGGGGTGCGATGTGCGGAAAAAGTGCTAGGTAATCTTTTCCTTGCGGCAAAACCAATGCACCAATTGGTGAAGAACAATAGCAAAGCAAAAAAAAAAAAAAGTCATGAGCAACACTTAAGTCCCGTGACATCAAGAAGAGAAAGAAAGAAATATTTGTGTGTGAGTGGGTATTGGGAGTATTTTTAATTGAGTTTTTGCCAACAACATCCCAACAACCCTTAGGGATGTGGTTAACAAGTTGATTTCTACTACGATTCACTGTAAGAACTTGAAGCACCCAACACAATAAATTATTTGTTGTGCTACCATGTTTTTCATGATTGTACTTATCTTTTTCGGAATTGTCAACCAATCTCATTCTTGATTATGTAGTAAAATACATATTGTTAAGCGTAATCCTTAGCTGTTAGCAAAACCCTTTTTAATTAATAAAAAACGAGAAACATTACGAGAAGAGAGAAGTTACTACATATGTCGAGAGAAAGTTGAAGGAAAAGAAAAATCCCAAACGTTGACGTGAAGCTGATTAGGTCGAAGAATATAAATGCATTTTTCCATATGTACCGATTTGGTACATGAACTTTAAAAAAGTTGTAAAAATGTAACGAACTTTCATAAGTGTTCCAATTTAGTATATGATGATGACGTGTAATATCTGAAAGTCTGACACGTGACACGTCATCATCATGTACAAAATTGGAACACTTATAAAAGTTCGTTACATTTCTATAACTTTTTTAAAGTTCACGTACCAAATCAGTACATTTGAAAACATACATTGCTGTTTCACGACAAATATTTTTTTTAAAGATTTTTTAAAGGAAAAAGTATAATTAAAAATGAAGGTAACTAATTGTGACAAGAACACAACACCAATCCCAAGGCCATTTCCGTAACTTCCTTCCCCTCTTCATAAATAAAAAAACGTAACAACACCGAAAACCAAAACCAACTCACCAAATCAAATCACCGATCCAATTTTTATATAAAAACACATTTCACAAATCTCACATTCATCAAATCAATTTTTTTTTATAAAGATATCCCCTGAGGAGAGAGCTTGAAATCAAACCCTAAATCCCCAAATTAAATCTCCTCAAGGGAATCAATCAATGGCTTCTTCCGATTCATTCACCGACAAAAACGCTGTTTTCAGGAAACTTAAATCCAAATCAGAAAACAAGGTGATTTCACCTAATTTTATAAAATTTGTTATCAGATCTGTTTTTGTTATTATTATTATTTAATTTAATTTAATTGATCTAATGGATTGAACAATAACAGATGTGTTTTGATTGTAACGCGAGGAATCCGACATGGGCGTCGGTCACGTATGGGATTTTTTTGTGTATCGATTGTTCCGCTACGCATCGTAGCCTCGGTGTTCATATCAGTTTCGTTAGGTATACCTTTTTTATTTCATGTTTATATGAAGTAAGTTAGATTTGACTGAAATGCAGTTAGTATGTTGACGTTATTACTGTCTGCATCGCGAATTGTTTTCGATTTCGTTATTTAATGTGCTTTTTAGATCATTTTTTTATTTATTTGATGTGATTAGATTTCATTGAGTTAGTTTAAATGAAGTAAATTAGATTTGACTGAAATGTAGTTAATTATACGCGTGAGGTTATTAAAGTTTACTGGACGTTGATGTTACTGTCTGAGTTGCGAATTGTTTACGGTTTTGTAATTTAATGTGCTTTTTAGATTAAACTAAGTATTGTGGCCCGGTGTTTATATCAGTTTCGTTTGGTATTTATTTGATGTTTAGATGAAGTAAGTTAGATTTGAAATGTAGTTGATTTACGTGTAATGTTATTTAACATTTAACGGTAGTGTATGTTGACGTTATTACTGTCTGCTTTGCGAATTGTTTGCGGTTTTGTAATCTAACTTTTTAGATTAAACTAGGCGTAGTTGGTGATGAATGTATTTGTGAGATTGTTATATTACGCAGCGTAGCCTCGGTGTTCATATCAATTTCATTCACCTTTTTTTTATTATTTTATTGATTTATTAGGTTTTTTTAATTGAATGAATTGATGATTAAGTTACTTAGATTTGACTGAAATGTAGTTAATTATATATGTGTTATGTGATTTTACATTACTTTACTGTATCATGAAGCTATTACTGTCTACATCTTGGATTGCTTACGGCTTTGGAATTCGATAAAGCTAGGCATAGTTGGTGATGGATATATTTTTGTGTATTGATTGTTCTGGTGTTTATATCAGTTTCGTTAGGTGTTATATCGCTTTTTAATTTTTTACATAGTTTTTCTATTTTTCATTTGATGTAGTTAGGTTTTGTGGAATGAATGAATTATGGATTAAGTAACTTATATTTGACTTAAAAAAGTAGTGTGGAATTTGATGCAAGTTGACTGTATTATCAATTATGAAGTTATTTCTGATTTGCTGTGCACCTTGAGTTTGCGATTTTGTAATCTGATGTGCTTTTAAGGTAAAGCCTGGTTTAGTTTGTGATGAATATTGAAAGTTGTAGCGAATTGTAGGTATAACATCATGTTTTGTTAAATAAAAAGTAGGATCAATTGGTGATGAGCATTCCTCAATTATTCGACAATCAATAGTTGCCGCGAAATACATTGCGTTCTGACTTAAACATGGTAAATTGCGTGTGAACTGTGGTACAATTTACTATATTTTTAGAATATTATCGTGAATTATGGGTTTAATATGTTGTAAGATAAAAAAAGCAGGCTTTATGTATTTTGATAATCAACAGGTTTAGTGAATTCTGCTGCCTGTCGCTTTAGGTTTTAGGTATTCTTTTATTTATCTACATTCATTGATGTATATGTTTTGTGTAGTGGATTAAGGGTGAAGTAACTTAGAATTGACTTGAATGTTGTTATTTATATATGAAACTGTGATTCAACTTTACTGTCTATTGAAGTTATTAAAAATCGGTTTAGTTGGTGATGGATCTCTGACAGCTGTAGCGACTTGTGTTATTTGTTGGGTTAGGTATCTGTGTTTTGTTGATATGTTTCGGAAATGATGAATTGGTTTAGGATCTTAAGTAGTTAGATTGTGATATGGCTTGTACTGATATTATATTATGAATTGGTTTACGATCGTAATGCGTTTTGAACTTTGTATTGTTGCATTGTCAGTGAATTATTTATAACTCGTGAGTTTAGCAAACTAGGCAGTACCTTACTAGATAGATGTTATCTTTTAGGTACTAAGAATTGGTATTATGCTTAAATAGCCAATGCAACCTGCGTTCTATGCTGATCTGACTTTTTTATTTAATCACAATTGTCTTATAAGTTGTATGTTATTTCCGTTTATTAAACTACAGTTAAAAAAAGTGTGTAAAATGGAAATGAATAGGAAATAAGTGGTATCAAAGATGTAAATCAGGAAACTTATTGTCAAACAAAATGAATACGAACCCAATGCTATTGATGTTGGCTGAATACTTCGATTGCTTTGTAGAATTTTAATCTCACAAAACTCTGCCTGAGAAAACTGTAGCACCTTAGGAATGGCTGTAGACCGGCATCTAAAAATCTGATTAATGTAGCAACTGTTGCTTCATGTTGGTTGGATACATGGAGTGCGTTTAAGACTCATAAACTCACAAAATGAAGATTTATAGCATCTTATCGACGGCAATAGATGGCATCTAACATTCAGTGAATTCTCAAAGTTTAAAGTTAGTTAAAAAGGCACATTTCCAACACCATAATGAATTCCCATAGAAATACTTAATATTCTTTTTAATTGATAACAACAATAGATCCATGTTATAAAAATGATATTTAGGGTAGCCTATGTGTGTAGACAGGAAGTATGGCTATGCTTTTCTTATAAAGTAATTTCTTTAACCCATCAAGCTGTTGACTTTTGCAGGTCAACCAATTTAGATTCCTGGACACCAGATCAATTGAAGATGATGGCCTTTGGGGGCAACAATCGTGCTCAGGTGTTCTTCAAGCAGCACGGGTGGACTGATGGAGGCAAAATTGAGGCCAAATACACCTCAAGAGCTGCTGAGTTATATAAACAGCTACTTTCGAAAGAAGTTGCTAAAAGCGCTGCAGAAGATGTTGTCTTACCATCATCGCCTGTTGCTGCAAAAAAAGTTGAAGCTTTTGATGGACCTTCTGATTTCAAGGCCATTGAAGCCCCAATAGAAAGTTCTTCAGCAAAACCTGACACCAATGGCTCTGCTCCAGTGAAAGCCCCAGCAATTCGTGCAGCTACTGTCAAGAAGCCTATTGGCTCGAAAAAGCCTGGAAAGACTGGAGGGCTTGGTGCAAGAAAGCTTAGCACCAAGGTAAATTCTACGAAACATAAATTTGGGATTTGAGCTTCATCCTTACGATTTGTACAAATCTGTAGAATAGATTTTATCATTTTGCTTATCGGAAGCCAAAGAAATTGCTGGATGACGAACTGTCACAAATGTTTTAAAAACACAAAATATTCATGATGAGGCGTCAACATGATATAGGTTAAAATGTTGCTGAAGTCTATTTTTGTCATCCTGCATGTTTTTGGGTCCCGGAATTGGTATTATTGAGACGAGATATATGCTTGGTGGTGAATACTTTTGGTTGCCTTCACTTACATTATCCATATATATTTATATTCTGCAAATAGAGTTTGGAATGCAAACTTCATTTTACCGATTTGTAGTAATCTTTAATTATGCACTTTACCAATTTTATGTAGACAAGTGAAAGCTTATATGATCAGAAGCCCGAAGAACCAGTAGTACAGGTGTCCACCTCGACCAGCAGCATACCACCACCATCAGCTGCAACACCTCACATCTCTCGCTTTGACTATACAGATAGTTCCGAAACTGTGGAAACAGGTCCTGGAGGCGTGAATACACTTAGTCATGTTGCACCTCCTAAGTCATCCAGCTTCTTTGCAGATTATGGAATGGACAGTGGTTTCTCAAAAAAAAGCACTTCATCAAAAGTCCAGGTAAACTATATTTTATTAGATATTGGGGACTGGTTCTTAGACTAGATTTCTCGTCTTGTTTTATTGTATTAGAACCGATCATACAACCTCCTAATTTATTATTCTGATGAACGTGATTAACCCTATCAATAGGGATCCTACTTGCAGTAAGTAAAACTTTTGAATTTCTGGATGAACCTTATTTGATAAAAACAGCATCTACCTGCCTCTTTTTGCGCCATCATGATGTCCATCTATTTTGCTTTGTAACTTGATCATCACAGATCTATTACTTTGCTCTCTTGAGTGACCTATTACTAAATGAATTGAAAGTTTCTAATACGCATCAACAAGCCAATTTACTCAAATGACAATTGTTTCTTTTTATCACTGTAGGACCACATTTTAAGATCACCACTATTCATTTTCCAATAAAATTGCATACTTTTTGTATGTTTATTATTATGATAGGTATATTTATATTAATGTTATATGCAACATTGCTATCATGGATGTCCACCAATTACTATCCCTTGAATTTCTAGTTTTATTATTTATCAAATTGCTTGAACCTAGTGACCATAGTTTCGTGTTCATCTGGTCGACACTTAGGATCAATGTTGATTTTTGCCCCATTTTTTCCATCCAATACTCCCATTTCCAGATTTCACTAATATATCATTGGGCTAGTGCATTTCCATGTCATCCTTTTGGGATCTGGCCTTATATAATGCATGACATATGTTCAGGTACAGGAAACTGATGAAGCAAGGAAGAAGTTTTCTAACGCTAAATCTATCTCTTCCGCACAATTTTTTGGGGACCCGAACAAAGCTGATCTTGATGGCCAAGTCGCCCTGCAAAAGTTTTCAGTATGTGTTTTCCCATAGCTATTTTTATTTGATATGTTGAAATTTGAATTATCTTTTCTTTATTTCAAATTAAATGTCATGGCATCTCTCTGCTTGGCTACAAACATCATCGAGTAGTCTCTTTTGAACTTTTAATGCGATTTAATGAGCCACAGAGTAGCAGGACTTATGCGCACATCTTCTAGTGGACAATCACATTTATTTACTTTAATCGGAGATACTGGTGAGATATAGTTTTAGGGATAATAAATAAACCAGCAATCCATAGATACATCCAAGTATTGTTTCGTAAAGTACTAAAGCTTGTGCTTGGGTCGCCATTTGCGAAATGTTTAGAAACATGACTGAATCATTTTCTTTTTAATTGTTTTCCAGGGCTCAGCAGCCATCTCAAGTGCTGATCTATTTGGTCACGACGATTCTAACCTAGATTTGAGTGCCAGTGACCTTATCAACCGGCTATCTTTCCAGGTAAGGACTGTTAAAAATGGGATTCATTGCCTTCTCGAATTTTTTAGATACCTTGAGAAAAGAGGCAGTTTCATGTATATACCCGCCAAGTTTCAACATTTCTTCTTTCCAAATTTCATAGCATCGTATTATACTTTCAAAAAACACTAAGAATATCAAATTTACTCATCTCATGCGTAATGCTATAAACTTATCAGAACATTTCTCATAATATATTTAAAAATAAAAATGAATGACTTGTAAGAATATATGTTTCATCTAATAATCAATACGGGCAGAACATCTCATGCGTAATGCTATAAACTTATCAGAACATTTCTCATAATATATTTAAAAAAATAAAAAATGAATGCCTTGTAAGAATATATGTTTCATCTAATAATCAATACGGGGCAGAACATCTCATGCGTAATGCTATAAACTTATCAGAACATTTCTCATAATATATTTAAAAAAATAAAAAATGAATGCCTTGTAAGAATATATGTTTCATCTAATAATCAATACGGGGCAGAACATCATGTGGTAGCTGATTCACAATAATAACTTGTTTTTATATTATTATTTTCGGTGAAACAAGCTTTTTAAAGTTACTGACTGTTAAAGTCATCTAAAATTAGTAATTATGGTATCTCCGTTTTTAGGCGTAATTTCATGTATATCCTTGTAAATTTTAAAAATTACATATATATCCTTTTTACCAGTTTTTGATGCATAAAGTACAATGCTTTTAATGCATCAAAAGGATATATATGTAATTTTTGAATTTTGCAAGGATATATATGTAAATGCCCCGCGTTTTAAAACTGATTATTTGATTATTGCGTTTTGAAAACGCAAATAAGCTAAATTTAGTGTTTGGCAAATAAAAGTTAAAAAGTGATTATTTGCGATTTGAAAGGTTAAAAACTGCGTTTTGAAAAAGTAATAGGGGAGTAGCGGTTTGAAAACGCAGTTTTGTAAACTGCTTCGGGGAATCGTGATTTTAAATAATCAATAACAAACACCCCCTATATATAATACTACATTGTCTAGAAATGGTCCAGTCGGTCCAGTAATTGGTCCAGGCTGTCATCACCGACAAAAACGGTGCTTTGGGCTTATAATAATCAAGGTTTATTAGTAAAAAATTATGTTTTTAAATTTACAACTCATTTGCAATTTCAGGCACAACAAGATATGTCATCCCTAAAGAACATAGCAGGAGAAACCGGAAAGAAGTTAAGCTCCATAGCCTCGACTTTAATGAACGATTTCCAAGACAGAATCCTGTGAGAGACTATATGAGAAAGGTGTTAATTACAGAAATACCCTTATAAAGATCGTATATGTAAAGGGCAAAATTCTCTCATATTCTACTCGGCTTCTATCATCGTATTTTGTAGGCGAAAATTATTTTTAAATACTGTGATGTGTGTGTCTATCGTTTTCGTGTCTAAATTTTAAGATTTAGAGAGCTATAAAGTGAGTCAGGACATTTATGCAGTTGAGACAAGGTGATGGTGATGTATAAGGTTAAATCCTCCGAAACTGGCGTATGTATTTTACATTTTTATTAAGACTATATCAAATTTTAAACTGTTGATGAGATTGTATATTCATTCATACAATTCATAATCTTGTTTTAAGAGATTAACTTTGGGGAAGTGATTCTCTTAACGAAATCCATTTAGTTTCTATAGACTTGTTTTTGTAGTTGTTTACTTTGATTCAACTGTTTTCCTTCATCTGAAAAGAAAGTTATCGTACTTTTTGTTCACTTCAATTGTTCATCAAATACCAATGTGACAATTGATCTCGTGAACTAGACCAAAAACATTGAGAATTGTAGTGTCGCCGAAGGCATGTACTGAGGTGAAGCACCAAATTAGCTTGAACAACCAAACTTAAAGGCTTTGATCATGACTTTTTACATAAAAACAATCTCATTACGCCGATAGCAATATATTTGGCGACACTCCACAGTCTACTGCAATCTTTAGTGATTATCTTGTTGCATCTTCCATATTATCGTGCTACTCATGAACAGTAACTATATCATGTATTCTAGTCCAGCTGAGACATGATCTCACTAGTATAATAGGTCAATACAAATTGGTTCATGCTTAATTTTCAAATTTAATTAGCTAATGTGAATGAGAATCAAACAAACACAATGCAACTGATATGGGTGAAACTGTAAGATCATCAAAATTGAACCCATTCATCTCTTATAAGACCGTCATCTTTCTCGCCAAAGATATTCATTTGATGAGATTCTAACTCCATACGACGAAATGATATAAACGATAAGCAAAGAGCTAGGTCGTTTGTTTCTGTCCTAAATGATAAATCCGTTGTTTTAGACAGTGACACATGCAAAGTTTCGTCCTTCTCGCTCTTATGAAAAGACTATGAATATGATAAAAAGTGGTTTAAATCAGGTCTTTCTTGTTAATGCTAAGCATCTCTAGTTAGCATTTCAAATAGGAGCCAGTAAAAAGAATCGAACTTGTTGCCAAGCAACTAAATGCTAAAAACCAAACGCCAAACGTTTCTTAATACTTCAACAAGCTTGTCGCCAAACACAAACTTAATACATCGCATGTCTAAATACTTCAACAAGTTTGCCGTCAAACACATTTTCCAAACGCTAAAAACTAAACACCAAACGTTTCTAAAAGTTTGAATAATTAATAGAGGTTTGGTCAAGATGTAAAAGAAAAGGTTATAACACGCCAACAAATAAGTTAAAAGAAGAGAAGTTGAGAGACCAGTTATGTTATATGAACATACTTGCACTTGCGTAGTTATGTTATGTGAACATACTTGCACTTGCGTAGTTATGTTATGTGAACATATGTCGCAGTGGCGCTTGGAATGGAAAAAATCATCAGGAATGGAATGTAAAAAAAATGTTTGCTTACATGTATATGTATATAATGAAATATCCATTACATCAAAACTACCATTTTTATTCATTAGGGTTTTTTTTTTTTTTTTTAACATCTAGGAATGAAATCAAATTTACTTAAAAGCCCTCCGTTAACTACCTATTAAACGGACCCCTGGAATAATCACAATCATTCTCACTTTGTGCCCTCTGTTCGTGTTCATATCCTTGTATCTGTTCATCCTTTTTTTGAAGAATTAATAGTTCTCTTGTGATTCTAAGTTGGTTAAAAGTGCTGCATTCAAAGCTTTAACAAATGTTGTTTCTTACTTTTGTTTTGTCACCAACTCTGTTTTTGTCTCTGTTTCTGGCATATTCTGAAGGTTGCTAACTGATGATCAGAGACTAATTAGTCACAAGGGAGATTGATCCCACACTTACACAATAAAAATAAATTTAACTAAATGAAAATCTTTGACTAAATATATTAAATAAGAACAAAAGAAAGTCATTAAACAGAAAAGCCTCAGAGACAACATCATCATGTATAACCCTTTCACACTCCCTAATCATACCCACGTGATTGAAAATGCGAACTCATCGTCTCCAACGTTTCTTCCGATGACATCGAAAGCAAACGTTAAAATTACATAGTTTAGCCCGGCATTCAAGGATCAAAATACCATTAATGTCACAATTACAAATCGAACACACATACTTGGGAGTACCTTTCTGTCTTCGAACAAATGTTAATGGATGTTTGTGATATGAAACGGTTTCCGTCCCCTTGTAGAAAATGTTTTCATAATAATTAATTGGACTAAGGCAATCAAGGTGAAAAGAATTTTTGCAATCGTGACAGTGATAAAGCGGGCGTTTGGGGTGCATTTCCATCTCACATATATCACAATAGAAGTCTTCGCGGTGATCTTCAACTGGGGGATACATCAAGGGGATTTCATGCCCTTTACAAAACCTATGAGTAAGGAAAAGTGGCGACCTCATTGAACAAAACATGTCCAGCTGGAAGTCACAAGCCTTGCAAGAATAGCTTATACCAGCATCACACATTTTGTCACATGCCTTACATCTGAGTTTCGGATCAATAAGCTGGATAAGGGGATGGTTGTGGGATTTATGTGTAATGGTGTTGGGTAAATATGCGCAACTTACACAAAGACAGAACTTGCAATTAGTTTTACATTTGTACGCAAACGTGTTGCCATCGCTGTAACAGCCACTGCACTTATAAAAGTACCCATTTCGTGACATGTCTACCAAGTCAAGTGTATGATCAGAGTGAAGTTGATGTTGTAATGTGAGGGGTAAGTTAGCACAATATTTGTGGAGATTGAATGAACATCCCTCTTCGCAGCATCTATAGTGTGGAAATGACAATGGTCGTACACACACATAACACACCTCTATTGGATCACTAACGTCGGGAATATTGTTATCTTGGGGTTTTGCAGTAAGGATTAATGGATGATCGTGACTTAGATGGGGGATTTCTACTTCATCATTATTGTCAAGAGATAACTGCTTGAGATGCAGTAGTTTCAATGGATCCATAAATGGTACCGACATTGGAAAATGCAGCAAACCGTTTGTGTCTTCATTAGCAGCAGAAGTACTTGGATCCTCTGAAATCACGCACTCCTAATTAGAAAGAGAAAACAATCAAAAATGAAGACAAGTGATAATTAGTTACCTGGAGGAGTAGGCGGCCCTGCATTTAAGGCACATTTGATATGAGTAAAATATCTGCAGTTTGCGCAGTGATACAGCCATTCATTCCGCCGAATGTATTTTTTGCAAAACTCACAATATTGGGGATAATTAAAGAAATGATCTGGAAGCGAATAGACGAGAACTAGTGAGTGTTTAGGGTGATGTGGTAGATCGAGAGTAGGTGCTAAGGTTGTACAACCCTTGTGGATATAGAAGTCACAACTATCACATAGATAGAACAAGTCTTTTTCTTCAGTTTTGCAAGCATCACAAAGGATTGCACCAGGTCTTAATTGGAGGGTTAAGTTGTGTTGGGGATGACCTTTATGTTTGAACTTGACCATTGCCTCTTCCTTGATAGCATCAGCTTCCGACTTGCGAGCAGACTCAACAACATAACAGTTTATGCAAACGCCAAATACAGCCTTATCACTATCACCATAACACAATCCATGAGTTGAGCAATCAAGAAGACACACATCACAAAAAAACGATTTAAATCTTGTTTTTTTCATATTAATGAGTTTTAGAGGGTGCTGAAATATGGAAGGGAGGTTAATAGTGAGTGGAAGCTGTGCACATGATTTATGCAGAAAAAAACGACACTCGGTGCAAGCATATGCAGAGCCACTTGAGGATATAGGTCCTTCACAAGCAAAGCAGCCAACAACGCCTCCGTTCTCTTCATCGTCACCACTTTCGTTCCAATTCTCGATGAGCTTCAAAGGATGCTCTTGGTGAGCAAAATGATTCATCTCTTTCATTTTCACTGCCAAACCTTAAATTGTTGATGTATAAAAACTTTGACAATATCTTAAACCAGAATGAAATTTTCTATTTAAATTCAAACCAAGCTGAAAAACTTTTATCGGTTTAGCTGTAGAAAAACCAAAAGCTTAACAGCCAGTAAACAGCAATTAGTTTCTACTAACACTCATTAACAAAATGAAACATTGAACTCCAGAGAGAAATTGAGAGTTCAAATCTGAATATGCAATAAAACTCTCACTGGTATCTTGTATCCGTCATAGTGCAGTGACTATTATACCCGCAACATTATTTAACTAAAACCGACTCACATCTTTCATGTCACTAAAGAACTGTTTTATTGACTTTGATCTCGTCCACATTGAATGTCTATTTGGCAAGGGTATGATTGTCATTTCACATTGAATGTCTGTGTGCAGAGTAAATAGTTGTGTGTGTGCAGAGTAAATAGTTGTGTGTACCTGTCACTGCCCTTATAAAAAAGGTAGATATAAATGGGGCATTCTCATTAATAATGGTTTGGTACAAAGTTTTTGTAATAAAAGGGTAGACGTAAATGGGGTCATTCTCTTTAATGATTAATAAAAGCCGGCCATGGTTATATAAGATTGGCCCCAACAAGTCTTCATCAAATCAAATGGTATCATTGATAGATATTGTGCTGACTGATGTATTGTTTTGAATCCTTAAGTCATATAATAGCAATGTACTTTTCAAAGTGTCCTGTTTTGGTACGCGCACTTTTTTTAATTTGTAGAATATCAATGTATTTTTTATATAAAAAACCATCTCATTGAGCCAATAGCAATATAATTGGCGACACTCCAGTCTACTGTAATCTTTAGTGAATATCTTGTTGCATCTTCCATACCATCGTGCTACTCATGAACAGTAACTATATCACGTATTCTAGTCCAGCTGAGATATAATCTCACTAGTATAATAGGTCAATACAAGTTCATGCTTAATTTTCAAATTTAATTAGCTAATGTGGATGAGAATCAAACAAACATAATGCAACTGATATGGGTGAAACTGTATGATCATCAAAATTGAACCCATTCATCTCATATAAGAACGTTATCTTTCTTGCCAAAGATATTCATTTGATGAGATTCTAACTCCATACTACGAAATGATATAAACGATAAGCAAAGAACTAGGTTGCTTGTTTCTGTCCTAAATGATAAATCCGTTGTTTTAGACTGTGACACATGCAAAGACTTGTAGTTGCACATTATTAGTCAATATGAATTACGGAGTATATGCTTAATCTGGTATTTTCAGTGATAGGAAGTGTTTTGTCTTTCATAACTTGGAGTAGCACATTTGTATTGTACACGTGTGCGAATGCATTGCCAAATGCCTAACATATTCAGATCTATATGCTGCTGTGATGTTTCAAATAAACCAAACACTCTAATATATTTTCCTAAGTCCTTGTTCTATGTGCAAAGGCGTGTGTACCGTACAAATGTTTATTATGAAACATGCTTTCAATCTAGTATAGAAGTCTAATGTCCTAAACTGTTTATGTGCAGGGATGTTAGTTGTCTTGATGTTTCTGAAATACCATACATGCATGCAGGTTAGTATTCGATAAATTGTCTCAATAATATCTTGTTATCCGTCTACATGTGAACAGAAATCCATTTTATTTTCTTTTCTTTCTAGACTCGTTATGTTGCATAACATTACATTCGTTGTGCTCTTAATTTATAGGTTTGATTGCTTGGATATAGATATTGTAGGGGATATTTAGTAATAACGAACACTATGGATATGCTTAATCTACGAAAGGCGTGTGAACACTTTCGGATCGAATCAATCGGTGGTTCTACCAAATTATTCAATCGGATACAATTCGTAGAATGAGAATTTTCAGATGTGTTTATCTCGAGATTTTATGAACCGTAATATAATCGACCAAATAAACCGTATATAACTATAATACGGGATAACCGCCAAAGCAGTTTAGGGTTTCAAGTTGTCAAATTTTGTCCTCAATTTCCAAAATTAATTTCGAGGAACATAACTTCACAGAATCATAACTTCAGCAGAATCCTTGCAGAATTTCAGCAAGTTTTTACATAGCAACTTAGTGGAAATAAATTTTTTCGGAGGGCTCGCCTGACCTGCCTGGCCGCCGCCTGAACTCTGACAGGGCGCGCCCGGACCCCGTCCTCAGGGCTTCCCCTAAGATCATATTAAATTCAAGTAGGTGTGCACCCGCACCTCCAAACCTAAATGATGTATTATTATGATGAAATTGGTCAAAACAAGTTAATCCATTACACTAAAATATCTAATGGATATTTACTAGACCGAATGCTAAACTTAATTAGCATGTAATGTAACGTTGTTTCTTCGAGAAGTTATACCAATGTTTATCTTGTTGTATGACTACATTTAACATGTCCTACTTGACTACATTTTCTATAGGAAGCTGTGGGATCTAGATACCTCGTTGATATGGCTTCACAAATATGCAAATTCGTCGGTGGTATCTTGTTTAAAACTTACGATTGGTTGTTCATTCTTCTTAGATTGATTTTGGCACACAGATATTGAATATTCCCAAATATTTATGCCTTTAGTTACATAGACGGATAGAAATGATATCATATAGACATTTACTAGACAAAATGCAACTCTCTAAGGTAAAATGCTCGCTTTCACATGGTAAAGTTGTACCAACTTATTATGTGCTTCTTCATTTTCTAATAAAGAAATTTTCTTAGAAAATGTTTTATATGAAATGCAGAAATCAGCAGTGCCTTACGAAAATTGATTGTGGCATCGAGGATAAAGAGTTTAGTACTTTTTAAGCACAAGAGTTGCACACTAGTATGCAACTGGTTCTAGTGGATTTAAACGATCAATTTTAGTTTAACAACAAATGAGTGGTGATAATGGCCTTGTTAATAAGTCAAACTTAATTCAAAACACTTCAAAACTAAATTTTCGTTTTAAGATTGCACATAATTTAAAAAAGTTATAATGTCATCTTGAGTTTTTAAGCATTTTTATTGGTTAAAATTCAAAAGTAAAGAAAATCCAAACATAAAAACCTTAGCAAAGCCCAAAACAAAACAATTGCATATATATATGACGTCATAATTGATTATAATGACACAAATAGCAGATACTGAAATTACATATCCCTGTCCGACATTCAAGGACCAAATAACCATTAATGTCTTTATTACAAGTAGAACACACATACTTGGGAGTTCCTTTCTGTCTTCGAACAAATGTTAACGGATGTTTGTGATATGATACGGTTCCCGTGCCCTCGCAGAAAATGTTTTCATAACAATTAATTGGACTAAGGCAACCAAGGTGAAAATAATTTTTGCATTTCTGACAATGATAGAGCGGGAGTTTAGGGTGCATTTCCATCTCACATATATCACAATAGAAATCTTGTGGTGATCTTCAACTAGAGGATACGCCAAAGGATTTCATGTCCGCAAAACCCGCGACCTAGGGAAAGTGGCGACCTCAAAGCACAAAAAGCATAACCGAAGTTACAAGCCTCACAAGCATAGCTTATAGCATTACACCATTTGTCACATGACTTAAAGATAGGCTTGGGATTTATAAGTTGGATAAGAGGATCCTTGTGAGATTTATGTTTAATGGTGTTGGGTAAATATGCACAATTTACATAAAGGATGAACATGCAATAATAAGTTTCACATTTGTACGCCGAACGTGTTGCCCTCTTTGTAACAACCATCGCATTTATAAAAGTACTCATCTTGTGACATGTCCACCAAGTCAAGTGTATGATCGAGGGTGAAGTTGATGTTTTAATGTGAGGGTGTTAGCACAATATTTGTGGAGATTGAATGAACATCCTCTTGCGAGCATTTATAGAATGGAAATGACAAGGGTCGTACACACCCATCACAAACCTCTATTGGATCACTAACGTCAGGAATATTGTTATCTTGGGGTTTTGCAGTAAGGATTAATGGATGATCGTGACTTGGATGAGTGATTTCTACTTCATCATTGTTTTCAAGAGATAATTGATTGAGATGCAGTAGTTTCAATGGATCCATAAATGGTACCGACATTGGAAAATGCAGCAGATCGTTTGTGTCTTCATTAGCAGCAGAAGTACGTGGATCCTCTTAAATCAAGCATTCCTAATTAGAAATAGAAATAAAAAAAAATGAAGACAAGTTATAATTAGTTACCTGGAGGAGTAGGCAGCTCTGCATTTAAGGCACATTTGATATGAGTAAAATATATACAGTTTGCACAGTGATACAACCATTCATTCCGTCAAATGTATATATTGCAGAACTCACAATATTGGGGGAAGTTATAGAAATTTTCTGGAAGTGAATAGATGAGAACAAGTGAGTGTTTTGAGTGATGTGGTAGATCGAGGGTAGGAGCTAAGGAGTGATGTGGTAGATCGAGGGTAGGAGCTAAGGTTGTGTTGAATAATCTGCCAAAAATTCTCTCTATATATACAGGGACTAGTTCTGTCATTCACAAAACTAGTCTAACTCTAACATAACTAGTTTGTTCCTTGTTTGTCTCCTTTCTTCTTGTGCAGGGACTAAAGATGGGCAAGAGCAAAGTTGCAGCCTATAAATACCCTCCTCCTCCACTGCATCCTACCAATTCTCTCAAGTCGTCTTCTACATAAGACTCTCTTGTCTTCTCTGATTCTTACTCACTGTATAGTTAGGTTGATCTATCATCTTGATCAAGCCTAGATTGTAGTTTGGTTGATTGATCACACCTGGTGACAATCTTGTTATCTCTCACATGTATTGTAAACTGATACTATCTAATTTGAATCAAGGGGTGGTTGGTTGGATTCTATCTTGGTGTTGTTATAATTTCTACATGGTATCAGAGCTTTGGCTCTGATTGATTGGTGATTTCGTTGTCTAGGGTTTCATCCAATTTTTGGGGGTTCTAGTAATTGGGGTGAGATCTGATCGATTCTTGGTTAATTCAACATTCGTGTTGAGTTAATTCCTGGTTGTGGTGATTTCTGGTAAATTAGGGTTTGAATCTGAAAACCCTAATTTTTCGATTGGGGTTCTTGTTCTTGGTGTTTTACGTGATTATTGGGACCTTATTCTTTCACAATATCTCTTAATAAGAGTGTTGTGATTTCTTTCCACCGGTTCTTCTCATTATAGCTCGTAAGTATTATCTTCTCTTAAAATTACTTAGTTTTAGTTAAGGGGTGCAACGGTGTGATTAACTCCTTGATCCGTGATGCGTGCCAACAGTCAAGCTAAATCACAAGCCCGCCACTTGTGAATGGCGGACCGAACCACTTTAAAACGACTTAAGCACGAATGCAATGAAGATCCGAGAGTATAGGGTCTCCCGGGTCGTTATGTCCCAATGAGCTATGCAATGGATTATCAAACGTTTAGTGATCGCGAGATTTGAACGGGAAAAGGATTTGGAATATGATTATAACTACAGGAAAAGCCAACGAATTAAAACGGCTTAAAGGCAAATTAAAGGAAATTAAAAAGATAAAAACTATTAAATAAACGCTATCACTATTTTTACAATAATGTTTTTGTATGATTTTATAAAATAAAATAACTTAAATAAACTATTTTAACTAAAACGTAAACTTAAAATGAAATCGTACGTTATGTACAAAAATTACGCTGGAGCGCAAGATAAAACGTAAAATTTGTAAAATAAAAGTCCTACGAATGTAAAAAGAATTTTCCTACGTCCTACATGACTAAAAAGAATTTTAGGAAAAAGCCGGGTATTTTTCGACTTGTAAATTATTTATTACGCATTAAAAACTAAATTAAACTATTTAATTAATTAAAAATACTAAATGGTTTTTGAAAAATCTGAAAATTTTATAATAAATACTTTGAATACTCTTGGATTAAAGAAAATAAAAACTTGCCTATTGCTTTTTGAAATCGAGATTAAAAGGACTTAATGTTAATAAGCTTAAACCGCAATGTGTATTCAAGTAAAATAGGAAAGCAATATCTAACACAAGACATGTACTAGAGCGGATGGTAATGTGATGAGTGTGTTGGGCTTCGAAAGATGAGATCAGAGGTCGTGGGTTCAATTCCACTTCTCCGCTTTTTCTTATTATTATTATTATTTTTTTTCATTTACCAACTAACTAAGGGATGAAATAAGCAATGTTTCGTGAAAACTTAACTTGAAAAGCTACAAATAAGTCGACAACGACTTATTAATTCAAAGAAAATCCACTAAAGGTCGCTTTGGTTTTGAGGATAACTAAAGGATTACAAGAGCTAAAAAAAACTATCTAAGGGATGCAATAAGCTAAACTAATCAAGGACCTAAGCTAATTAACTAAAGGCACAAATGGAAAACCGAATGAAGCCATAACTAAGGAGAGAAAAGCAAATAAGCACTTTAAATGCCTCTATCTGCCGTCACGCTTAATGTGTACTAAACAGCCAAATGGCTACTTTTGTGCTTAGAGATAAGCATGTAAATGAGCACCAAATCAACAAACAACTCAAAATAGCTAAAGACAATACTACAAGATACCTAAAAAACAAAATTGCAACTAATATGGCGCTTCTAACAAACCTAAAAGTAAGCTGCAAAAGGCCGTTATGGGGACAGTAGGCTTAGGACAGGAACAAAAGTGGTGCAAGGGGGGTCATCGAGGGGCAAAATAAGCTATTAAACGAACTGGGAAACCTCAAATAAGCGAACACTGATTAAGACTGAACTACATTCTACTTGTAAAACTAAACTCACATGCTCAATCTAGCTAAAATCTGCCTAAAATTAAACTAAAAAAAAGGTGGACAGTGGGGCTGTTGACAGAAACTAAGACATTAAAACAACAATTGGTAAAACTCTTGAAACACAAAACTTGAATTGAAAACTTGAAACCTTAATTGAGAAAGCCTTGAAACATGTTTGTAAACTCACAAAACAAAGATTTAACCAAGTTTAATGATTAGAACCCTAAAATTTGTTAATTTCAAACACCCTTTATGGTAAAACAGATTTTTTTTTAAAACCGAAATCACCTGAGACAATAAAACGATTTTTCAAAGTTAATCATAAGCATCAAATGAGCTTATACAAGCTTCTAAACATCTTCTAACAAGACTTTAAGTGATGATTTTAAGGACATAAAAAATTGAAAAAGCATTAACTAGGAAAATGGAATTAACAACTAAAATAAAGTTGCATTGAAAATTAAAAGTTTACAAGGAATGTAAATGACAATAAAATTAAAATGGTACTAGAAAATGAGTTTCTAAACTAAAAACTGGAAACTAAATTGAAACTAAAATTTTTAACTAACTAAAAACTAATCGCTACTCAAAACTACATTCGAGCTATTTATCCTACTCCGGTTCTTGTCTCTTTCTTCTCTGCTTCTCTCCTCAGCTTTTGGTCTTCTTTGTCCACTTGAGATAAGCAATCCCAACTGGCAAGCGTGCCTCTGCAGCCTCTGACTCGTTGCTACTTTCTCTTTTTCTTGACTGGGACAGATGGGTAACAGGTATCAGGTCATGGGGTTGTCAGGGCAGGTGTGGGAGATGAAATGTTTTATCAACTTGTGTCAGGTTCTAGGGAGTTGGGTGTTTTTGTGTTTGGGCGGGAATAAAATGAAGAAGAAAGGGGCGGTTAGGTTTAGGTTAAACACTTGTATTGGACGGGTTGGTAGGGAATTGGGTTGGGTGGGTAAATGGGTATAGTGGGTTTGGGCTTAAAAGAGTTGGGTTGTGGTTAGTTTGGGTTTAGGATTTAACTTGGACTCATTTAGTAGTTTAGGGTTAAACTTGTACAATCCAATTTCCAAGGACCATTTGTTGACATTCGAAAATTATAATCAAGGGTCATTCTTGTCACTCCCAAATAAACCAAGGACCAAACTCAGAAATCTCAAGTAATACAAGGACCAGATTTGCCAAAATTGAAACTTCGGGATTAAACTTGCAATTTTCAAAAAATATTATAAGGACCGTAAAATGACAAACTTTATTAACCAAGGGTCATAAATAATGTTTTCCATTTTTTGAAATTCCGGGACTTGTTTTGCCTATTTTTGAACGCCGGGACCTAAACGCTAATTATGCAAATTTTGCTCGTTTTCATCCGATTTTAAACATTTTGCATCTAAAACATATAAAATGCAATTTTAAGATATTTTCGATTTTGATGCATTTCGAGCATTTTTAACCGCTTTGCGCTCGAATTAACCAAAATGATGAGTATTTACACACTCATCAATCCCCATACTAAACTATTGCTAGTCCCTAGCAATCTTTTGAGAAAACTAATGGATTTGAATCTCTTTACCAAAAGCCATTACTCGGAGTAGCCAAATGTTTTAGTTCAAGTAAGAACCATGGTACACCGATAACCATGTGATTTTGAGCAAACCACCGCCTTCCAACGGATTTGATTTGTCTTTACCGAAGCCGTTTGCTACGGACTAGCCAACTCTTAGATAAATTATCAATATTATCTTTGGTGAGTGATTACCAATTATGGTTTTTCCATCGCCTTTACCACAAGCCATAATCTTATGGGCTAGCCAACTCTTCACTTTTAAGGATATGGTGAGTTGAATACCATACAATTTTGGGCAAATTGCAAGTCGTCAACGATTTGAGATATCTTTACCAAGAGCGTTTGCTCTCGGATTAGCCAATCCTTTAGTTTTTAGACAAGGCGGATCGATAACCATAAGATGAGTCATGTAAACACTTACTCAAAAAAAAAAAATTTTGGCCAAAACGGGAATTGGTATAATTATATGATAAAATTGTGAGAATTCCCCATACTTAGAAATGAATATTGCCCTCAATATTCAAAGTACCATTGTTATGCCGAAACAAAGAACGAAAAGGGAAATACTACGCCATTATTTGAAAGGATTTTTTTTTTTTTTTTTTTTTAACATGGGCAACTCCCCACACTAGGTGGTACACACGGTGAAAACCCATGTTTAGCTCTGTTTTTGATTACCGAGTCGCTAGCTTGACTCGACCTCAATTCATTTGTTCATGGGGAAGCAAGTGGAAGAGACAATCTCCATCGGACTTTCATTCAAGATGTTTGGAAAACATTTGAAGCACGTGAAAGTTCCACACCGATGAGATATACATAGAACCGCTCAAAATGATAAGTGAAAATGCCGGGTCAAAGATAGTGTCTTCATTCCCGAAGGAGTGAAGATGAAGGGAAATCACAAGATATTTGAGGAAAGGAAGGAAGATTTTGATAACAATCAAGATCCATTCCTCATCCTCAAATGCAGACATATCGGGAGGAAGGGTGAAGGTAGTATCATTAATAGGCAAACTCATACGATAGAGTACACCTTCCTCCAAGCTAATATCATCCTCAAGATCAAAGTAGAAATGATCATGTTCCGGAGGAGATATGTCATGAGAGAGTTCACCGGAGAACTCTTCATGAAGAGAATCATTCACATGAAGTGATGTTGTGAACTCTTGTTCCATTGTGGGCTCATCACTATCCTCAGTCTGAGTATCAAAGAGTGGATTCTCAGAAATTGAAGTGAATTCAGAGTCGAATTCAAATAGAGGATTAGTGAAAGTAGCTTTGAATGTTTCGGGAACAAAGTGATCAACATTCTCTATTGGAATTTGTTGGGATAAAGTGAGTGAACGATCATTATCAATGAGACTTTCGCCTCCCGGATCGGCTTCGAAATCAAAGAGTGGATTGATGTGAGTGAGTTCACCGGAGAACTCCTCAAGAAGGGATCGAGATCGGTTGTGGAAGTGATGCCTCAACGTACTCGATGTCTCCATAGGAAGCACAATCGTTGCCAAGATCGAGAAAGTTTCAAAATGATCTTGAGAACACTCGAGAGGAAAGGAATATCACACGGATGCTCGAGAATTCCTGTGACTCTCTTGGGATTGGGACAAGGTTCTCAACACTAGACTTTATGAATTCGTCCGATTCCTTTTCGTGAACAGTGTCAAGATGCTCATCCCCATGTTCGAGAGAGTGAGTGGGAGCTTGGTGTGATAGCAGTTGTTTGAGATGAAATCTCAAGCTATTTGGGATATCAACCGATGAGCTTGATGAATATTTATAGAATTGAAGGATATCAAGTGTATCCTCATCATCACCGTCATCGTGAATAAAGCGGAATCGAGAGCTAGATTTGGTCGCTTTTTGTATTTTAATTAATTCCACTAATAGAGTTTTCACCGGCAACTGGGAATCTAATTTAGCACTGCTCTTGACTAACAATTCTTCGATGGATTTTTCATTTGGATTATTTTGGGAGGACATAATGACTCCTCCTAAGTTCTTTTAATAACCCGAGTCTTGATGAAGGTCCGTCGTAGTTTCATGAGAGTCGCTTGAATCATTTGGTACTGGAGGTTGGTCTTGATCTGAAGAGTCGTAATTGTTACAAGGAAATGGATTCCTTGTTTGACAATCCGAGCTAAAGTGAGGACCTCCACAATACTCACAACAAGAAACCGATGTGGTTGTGAGTGGTATGTGTTGTAGTCATAATTGGTATCGTGAACACGCTTTCATAGACAAGCGTGTTTCCGATTGACAATCGAACTTGAATGTGAACCACCACATTACTCACAACAAAGAAATCTGCCGAGTCTCACAAAGGTGGTAGCCGATGGAATAAATCATCGTGTTATGGTAGGAATAGGGATCTTGGTTATAGATGCACCCGCTTCCCGATTCCACCACGCCAACCGGGCAATGCCACCATTATAAGGACCACCACACCATTGACAACCAAGAGGGTGAGGATAAGACATAGAAAGAATCAAATGATTTTAGAGGGTAAGAAATGAAGAATCAAATATGTGAGAGGGTAAAGATGGATATTTTTGGATTTTGGATAAACATTTTGCAAAACAAAGGATGAAAATCTTTTGGGTTTTGAAAAGAAAATATAAACACATACTGAGATGGTATAGACAAAGAGTGAATATCCAAATCACTAATCGCTAGACGTAAGATTATCAAGACTGACTCAAGTGGCGCCTAAAATTTGATGCGTACAAACAAATCAAGCTAAATCACACAAGCCCGCCACTTGTGAATGGCGGACCGTAACCACTTAAAACAAACAAGCACGAATGCAATGAAGATCCGAGAGTAAAGGGTCTCCCGGTCGTTATGTCCCAATGAGCTATGCAATGGATTATCAAACGTTTAGTGATCGCGAGATTTGAACGGGAAAAGGATTTGGAATATGATTATAACTACGTGAAAAGCCAACGAATTAAAACGGCTTAAAGGCAAATTAAAGGAAATTAAAAAGATAAAAACTATTAAATAAACGCTATCACTATTTTTACAATAATGTTTTGTATGATTTTATAAAATAAAATAACTTAAATAAACTATTTTAACTAAAACGTAAACTTAAAATGAAATCGACGTTATGTACAAAAATTACCGCTGGAGCGCAAGATAAAACGTAAAATTTGTGAAATAAAAGTCCTACGAATGTAAAAACAATTTTCCTACGTCCTACATGACTAAAAAGAATTTTAGGAAAAAGCCGGGTATTTTTTCGACTTGTAAATTATTTATTACGAATTAAAAACTAAATTAAACTATTTAATTAATTAAAAATACTAAATGGTTTTGAAAAATCGAAAATTTTATAATAAATACTTTGAATACTTTGGATTAAAGAAAATAAAAACTTGCCTATTGCTTTTTGAAATCGCAGCTAAAAAGGACTTAATGTTAATAAGCTTAAAACGCAATGTGTATTCAAGTAAAATAGGAAAGCAATATCTAACACAAGACATGTACTAGAGCGATGGTAATGTGATGAGTGTGTTGGTCTTCGAAAGAGCTGAGACTGGGAGGTCGTGGGTTCAATTCCCACTTCCTCCGTTTTTCTTATTATTATTATTATTATTATTTTTTTCATTTACCAACTAACTAAGGGACTGAAATAAGCAATGTTTCGTGAAAACTTAACTTGGAAAAAGCTACAAATAAGCTGACAACAGCTTATTAATTCAGCAAAATCCACTAAAGGCTGTTTGGTTTTGAGGATAACTAAAGGGATTACAAGAGCTAAAAAAAAAAAAATATCTAAGGGATGCAATAAGCTAAACTAATCAAGGACCTAAGCTAATTAACTAAAGGCACAAATGGAAAACTGAATGAAGCCATAACTAAGGAGAGAAAAAGCAAATAAGCACTTTAAATGCTCTATCTGCTCAAGGCTTAATCGTACTAAAACAGCCAAATGGCTACTTTTTGCTTAGAGATAAGCATGTAAATGAGCACCAAATCAACAAACAACTCAAAATAGCTAAAGACAATACTACAAGATACCTAAAAACAAAATTGCAACTAATATGGCGCTTCTAACAAACCTAAAAGTAAGTCGCAAAAGGTCGTTATGGGACGATGAGGCTTAGGACAGAACAAAAGTGGTGTGAGGGGGTCATCGAGGCAAAATAAGCTATTAAACGAACTGGAAACCTCAAATAAGCGAACACCGATTAAGACCGAACTACATTCTACTTGTAAACTAAACTCACATGCTCAATCTAGCTAAAATCACTAAAATTAAACTAAAAAAGGTGGACGTGGGTCATTGATGAAACTAAGACATTAAAACAACAATTGGTAAAACTCTTGAAACACAAAACTTGAATTGAAAACTTGAAACCTTAATTGAAAGCCTTGAAACATGTTTGTAAACTCACAAAACAAAGATTTAACCAAGTTTAATGATTAGAACCCTAAAAATTTGTTAATTTCAAACACCCTTTATGGTAAAATGCATTTTTTTAAAAGCGAAATCACCTTCGAGACAATAAAACGATTTTTCAAAGTTAATCATAAGCATCAAATGAGCTTATACAAGCTTCTAAACATCTTCTAACAAGACTTTAAGTGACAGATTTTAAGGACATAAAAAAATTGAAAAAAGCATTAACTAGGAAAATGGAATTAACAACTAAAATAAAATTGCATTGAAATTAAAAGTTTACAAGGAATGTAAATGACAATAAAATTAAAATGGTACTAGAAAAATGAGTTTCTAAACTAAAAACTGGAAACTAAATTGAAACTAAAATTTTTAACTAACTAAAAAAACTAACTGCTACTCAAAACTACATTCGAGCTATTTATCCTACTCCGGTTCTTGTCTCTTTCTTCTCTGCTTCTCTCCTCAGCTTTTGGTCTTCTTTGTCCACTTGAGATAAGCAATCCCAACTGGCAAGCGTGCCTCTGCGACCTCGACTCGTTGCTACTTTCTCTTTCTTGACCGGGATGATGGGTAATGTATCGTGTCATGGGGTTGTCGGCGGTGTGGGAGATGAAATGTTTTATCAACTTGTGTCAGGTTCTAGGGAGTTGGGTGTTTTTGTGTTTGGGCGGGAATAAAATGAAGAAGAAAGGGGCGGTTAGGTTTAGGTTAAACACTTGTATTGGACGGGTTGGTAGGGAATTGGGTTGGACTGGGTAAATGGGTATAGTGGGTTTGGGCTTGGGTAAGAGTTGGGTTGTGGTTAGTTTGGGTTTAGGATTTAACTTGGACTCATTTAGTAGTTTAGGGGTTAAACTTGTACAATCCGAATTTCCAAGGACCATTTGTTGACATTCAAAATTATAATCAAGGGTCATTCTTGTCACTCCCAAATAAACCAAGGACCAAACTCAGAATCTCAAGTAATACAAGGACCAGATTTGCCAAAATTGAAACTTGGGATTAAACTTGCAATTTTCCAAAAATATTATAAGGACCGTAAAATGACAAACTTTATTAACCAAGGGTCATAAATAATGTTTTCCATTTTTGAAATTCGGGGACTTGTTTTGCCTATTTTTGAACGCCGGGGATAAATCGCTAATTATGCAAATTTTGCTCGTTTTCATCCGATTTTAAACATTTTGCATCTAAAACATATAAAATGCAATTTTAAGATATTTTCAGATTTTGATGCATTTCGAGCATTTTAACCGTTTTGCGCTCGAATTAACCAAAATGATGAGTATTTACACACTCATCAATCTGCCTCCTTGAGAGGTGTGAATATCCGCTCGGTCACACCCGGTCTCCTTATTGGACTTTGTAATTTTGGGTGTGAGTTTTATCTTCTTGCAAAGTTATTTGTCGGTTTATTACTCACCGGTTCTTTTCTGCTTTATCCGATAGTTCTTATCTAGTTTTTATTATGGCTCCGGTACTAGTGATGTTGATCCGATTAGTAATCTTGACTTGGGTAATCCTTTGCATCTTCATTCTAATGATATTAGTACATCATCTATTGTGTCTATTAAACTTACTGGTACTGAAAATTATAGAGTTTGGTCTACAGCTATGAAATTGGCTATTAATACTAGGAATAAAGCTGGTTTTATTAATGGTAAATATGTTAAGGCTACTTATGCTTCTAGTGATGTTCTCTCTAATCAATGAGAGATATGCAATTCTATTGTGTTGTCTTGGATCTTGAATTATGTGTCTGAAGATTTATATCTTGGTCAAATCTTTTCTGAAAATGCTGTTGAGGTCTGGGCTGAACTTAAAGAAACTTATGATAAACTTGATGGTTCTATTATTTTGAGTCTTATGCAAAAAATTAATAATTTTAGACAAGGAGAATTAACCGTGTCTGAATATTATCATAAGCTTAACTCATTATGGAGAGAATTTGATATTATGACCAAATTGCCTATGTGTACTTGTGCTGCTAGAGAAGATGTGTTAAAACATAATCAACTTATGAAACTTATGCAATTTCTTATGGGTCTTAATGAAATTTATCAGCCTATCAGAAGCAATATTCTCTCTAGAGAGACTCTTCCTGATGTTAAGGATGCTTTTGTTACTATTTTCATAGAAGAGTCTCATAGAGGCATTGCCTCTTCTTCATCGTTTCGATTCTAAATCTCAAATTGCTGGATTTGTTTCACAAACAAATTGGACTAATAATGGAAATAAGAGATTTAAAAATAAGAAGAGTTTTGTTAATGATAATAAGAAGTTTGTCAATCTGGGAATAATAACAATAATAGGGTCCTAATCCAAACTTACTTTGTACTAATTGTGGTAAAATTAGTCACATCGTTGATAGATGTTTTGAAATAATTGGATTTCCTCCTGGGTATAATAAAAATTCTGGTAAAAAACAAACTAACTTCAAAACTTCTTATAATGCTAATACTTCATCTATGCAAAATGGTTCCTCTATGTCTATGACTAATGAACAGATGATGAAATTAATGAATCTTATCAAAGACATGTCTTCTAGCAGTATGCAAGCCAATATGGCAGGTATACCCAGCTTTATAAACAATAATGTTTTCTTTAACATAAATTTTCATAAATTTTATAACAACAATACTGCTTTATGTAAAGGTAGTATTGGGTGGATTATTGATTCAGGGGCAAACCAACACATGACTATTAATACTTTTAATATGTTTAGCATTGTTGATATTTTTGAATTAAACCTTACTGTGAGACATCCCAATGGTACTCTTGCCAAAATCAAGCATATTGGTAACTTAAAACTCTCTGATAAAGTTACTTTATATGATGTGTTGGTAGTTCCAGAATATTGTGTTAGTCTATTATCTGTGCATAAACTAATTAAAGACAGTAGAATGTTTGTTGGATTTGATGAATCTAAATGTTACATTCAGGATTTGACTCAAAACAAAATCATGGGGACTGGTAGTGAAAATGGTGGTCTCTATCTGTTTTATACTCCCTCTCCTATTGCTTCTAAACATCAAACAATAGGTAATATGTCTGTTACTTGTTATGTTTCTAAATCCTTATGGCATAACAGACTTGGTCATCCATCTGACCAAGATGTGAACATGCTTCAATATGATCTTAAGTTCACTAAAGATTATCATGTGTCTCCTTGTGACATCTGTCACAAAGCCAAACAGACCAGGGAATCCTTTCCTATTAGTGATCATAAGAGTTCCTCGATTGGTGATCTTGTGCATATGGACCTTTGGGGTCCTTACAAGGTCACTAGTAGAGAAGGATTTAGATACTTTATGACCATTGTTGATGATTTTACCAGTCTGTTTGGATCTATCTTATAAAATCTAAAGATGAGGTTTATAACTTATTTGTTAGCTATGTTAACTCGATTCTAAATTAATTTAAGTGTGGTATTAAACCGTGAGATCGCATAACAGATCGAATTTATTAACAATAAAATGAGTAATTTGTTTAGCGCACCGGTATTACTCATCAAACTACTTGTGCTTATACTCCTCAAACAAATGGGATTCTTGAGAGAAAGCATGTGCACTTATTAAATGTTGCTAGAAGCTTGTTGTTTCAAAGTGGTATTCCTTTAAGTATGTGTCCTGAATGCATTTTAACTGCTGCATATCTAATTAACAGGTTACCATCTTCTGTTCTGAGTGGAAAGTCTCCTTTTGAGTTGGTATATGGTCAAAAACCAAAACTTTCTCATCTGAGATGTTTTGGTTGTCTGTGTTTCTCTTCTATTCTTTATAATTCTGATAAATTTGCTTCTAAATATGAAAAATGTATCCTCATTGGTTTTTCTACAACAAAAAGCGATAAGGTTTAGGTCTTGAGTCCGATCGATTTCTTACTCTAGAGATATTCAATTCTATGAAACTATCTTTCCATTTAAAATGAACACTCAACTACAAACTGATAAGGCTTCTGAAACTACACTCAATGATCTAAATTTTTTCAATGAGAAACACATTGATCTAAATCCCAATGATGAAAGGAGAGGTTCTAATACATCCAATGATGATGGTTGTGCCTATTCATGCCCTAGAAGTACACATACTTCTAATGATGGTGAGAATACTGGTATGACAACATCTATAGATGACAATAATCTCCCTGAGGGAAGTGCCCAAACTAATGAGAACACCACTCAATCTATCCCTACTCGTAACATTAGTCATGAGCGCACTGTTCTTAGAAGGTCTAGTAGGACTCTAGAATGCCTGCTAAGTTTAATGATTATGTTGTGAGTAGTAATATAAAGTATGGGCTTGAAAAGTATGTATGTTACTCTAATCTAAATCCACGCAAATTATTGTTTCTCAACCACTTTAAACAATTGCTGAGCCTTCCTCTTATGAGGAGGTCGCTAAAGATATTAATTGGGTTCAAAGCTATGAATAATGAGATAAGCGCTTTAAAAGAAATAACACTTGGACTGAGTGTGAACTTCCTAAAGGAAGGAAAACTGTCAGTAGTAAGTGGTTATGGAAAATTAAATACAAATCCTCAGGTGAAATTGACAAATATAAAGCAAGGGTTGTTGCCAGAGGCTTTAGCCAGAGGGAGGGATTTGATTATAGAGAAACTTTCAGTCCTGTTGTTAAAATGTCCACTGTGAGATGTATAATTAATATTGCTGTTTGTCATAATTGGAGTATTTTTCAATTAGATGTTAATAATGCATTTCTGTATGGTGATTTAACTGAGGAGGTTTATATGACTCTTCCTCCTGGCTTTGATGATCATAAGTCTAAAATTGTGAAGCTTAATAAATCTCTATATGGCCTTAAATGTGCTCTTAGACAATGGAATGCCAAACTTACTTTAACTCTTAGTGAAAATGGGTTTGTGTGGTCTAAATTTGATTACTCTATTCACCAAGAGGTCCGAAATGTGTGTTTGATTATGCTTGTGTATGTTGATGACATTATCATCATCGGAAATGATGTTAGTGAAATTGAGAAGTTTAAAGTGTTCTTAAAACCAAATTTCAAATCAAAGATCTAGGAAAGATGAAATACTTTCTTGGAATTGAAGTTTTAGAAAATGATAATGGTGTGTGTCTCAGTCAAAGGAAGTACTGTCTTGAGCTTTTGCATGAATATGGCTTAGTTACTGCCAAACCTGTTGATTCCCCTTTGCCTGAGAACACCACTCTAAATCATATTGAATCTGATGATGATAAAGCTTTATCTAATATAGGTAATTATCATAAGCTAGTTGGGAAATTAATCTTTCTAACTAATACAAGACCTGATATTGCCTACTTTGTTCAATTTTTAAGCCAATTTATGCATGCTCCCTTACAATCTCACTTGAATGCTGCCCTTAGAGTTTTGAGATACTTAAAAGGATCTCCTGGTAATGGCATTCAAATTAATGCAAATGGGAATCTTAAGCTCACAGCTTATGCTGATTCTGATTGGGCTAGATGTCCAGTCACTAGAAAATCTGTTTCTGGTTATTGTGTGTTTTTGGGTGATTCTTTGGTGACTTGGAAAAGTAAAAAACAATCTACCTTGTCTAGATCATCCTCCCAGTCGAGTATAGATGCATGGCTTCGCTACTTGTGAAATTATTTGGCTTGCTAATGTGCTTGGTGACATGGGTGTTAAAACCTATTACACCGTAGTTTTGCATTGTGACAATAGTTCGCCTCTGCAGATTGTCGGTAATCCAGTTTTCCATGAGAAAACTAAGCACTTTGAAATTGATGTTCACTTGGTTAGAGAAAAGTCTCTTGGGGTTATTAGAACCAGAAAATTCACACTTCTCAAAGAAATTGTCGATATCCCGACTAAAGCCTTGGATATTAAGCAACATAAGTGGCTTTGTGATAAGCTTGGTATGATGGACATGTTTAAGGTTGAAGGTTTGAGGGAGGGTGTTGAATAATCATCAAACCTTCTCTATATATGTGGACTAGTTCTCGTCATTCACGTAACTAGTCTAACTCTAACATAACTAGTCCTGCTCCTTGTTTTCTCCTTTCTTCTTGCGGGGACTAAAGATGGGCAAGAGCAAAGTTGCAGCCTATAAATACCCTCCTCCTCCACGCATCCTACTACTCTCTCAAGTCGCCTTCACATAAGACTCTCTTGTCTTCTCCGATTCTTACTCATCAGATAGTTAGGTTGATCTATCATCTTGATCTGCGTAGATTGTAGTTTGTTGATTGATCACACCTGGTGACAATCTTGTTATCTCTCACATGTATTGTAAACTGATACTATCTAATTTGAATCAAGGGATGGTTGGTTGGATTCTATCTTGGTGTTGTTATAATTTCTACAGGTTGTACACGTCTTGTGGATCCAAAAGTCACAACTATCACACTGATAAAATAAGCCTTCTTCCTTGGTATGACAAGCATCACAACAAAATGAAGCCGGTCTTAATTGGAGGGTTAAAGTGTGTTCTGGGTGACCTTTATGTTTCAACTTGACCATTGCCTCTTCCTTGATAGCATCAGCTTCTGACTTGCGAGCAGACTCAATAACATAACAGTTAATGCAAATGCTAAATGCAACCTCATTACTATCACCATAACACAACCCATGAGTTAAGCCTTCAAGAAGATACACATCACAAACAAATGATTTGAATCTTGTTTTTCTCATATTAATGAGTTTTAGAGGGTGCTGAAATATTGACGGGAGGTTAATAGTGAGTGGAAGTCATGCACATGATTTATGCCGAAAAAACGACACTCGGTGCAAGCATATGCAGAGCCACTGATAATATGGGTTCTTCACATCCAAAGCAACCAACAACGCTTGCTTTTTCTTCATCGTCACCACCGCCACCGAAACCAATGCCTACAACTGCTCCAAGTTTTCGATGAGCTTCAAGTGGATGGTTTTCATGGTGAAATGAATAATCTCTTCCATTATCTCAACACCAAAGTTAAATATTTGATATGATCGCTTAAATGTTACTCTTTGAAAATATGCATACAACTTTCGGTTAGAAAGCTAATGAAACACAAAATCTTTTCCATCATAAATTGATTTAATTGTATGTAACTATATACTACATTTATTTCTTTTCTCGATACGCTTGACTAGTTGACTACCACCAAGAAAGTCAACGTACAATATTAATAAAGAAAGACCTTAACTCAAGTACCAAATCAAATAAGAGAGTTTACCCGGTTTGAAATTCAAACCCTTAGATTAGGCGCCAAAAGATCGAAACAATGGCTAAAAAGTAATAAAACTCTAGAAAATGAAAATGACAAATAATAAGATATTAAAAGTGCATTATCTATACTAGATATAATAGAAAAATGGTCAAACCTTGAAAAGTGAAAAGTTGAAAGTCAAATGTGAGAGAAATATATTGTGTAATTAATACTCTTATTAAAATACCCCATTACTTAAAAGTACAATAATTTATTCACATTAAAACACCCCTTACTAAAAAGTACAATAAAATTTTCACAATGTACAATTTAAACAAGCTACAACATAATTCTAAATATAAAATAATTAAACACACTAATTAATGTTATTTTTAAAACACCCTAAAATGAAAAGTACATGTCATTATACACATTATACAAATTAATAAAACACACAAAGCTTCATACAAGCTAAGAAATTGATGGTACATATATTTTTGAAAATTGGAACGGACCAACGGGTTCAACCGAAACCAATGTCGCCACCGTTCGGCTAACCAATAACACCCATCCAAAATGAACTAGAAAGGACCCGTTGAAACCGATACAACCGGTGAATCAGTCTCATTGAGATCTATTTCTCGGTTAATCCTCATTGTGGTACCCGCCACGAAACGCTGGGTATCCTGCTATACTATATATAAAGGAAAACCAAAAAGTAAAAAGTGAAAATTTCTCCGGTCATGTGCCTCGTGCACCCGCTATCCTTGACCCATTCATCCGGGTCTAGGTCGACCTTTAAGTATACCTAAGACAATAATAAACTCAAAAGTTTGGTCCCCATTTGTGCATGGGTCCATTAGTGTTAAACATCCCATTCATGTTAGACATGTATAGATAAGATGAGTATGCATTCCTTGGAGCAAAGTTTTGCAAAGGAAAACCGTTTTGCATATTTGGGTTCCATCCCATTTGATGGTTACTTTGGATAAACGTTATTAGGTATCCTAGATGGATTATGTTTTGAAAAGATGGTGCTTTGTTTCTTGCAAAAGTAGGATTAAATTTTGAGGTGGTTGTCTAGTGGTGACATGAGTTGGTTTCTTCCTATTAACGATAACAAACTCGGTTCTAGATAAAGAAGTTACGTTATTACCACTTGTTGTTACATGCAGATCCACGGATCCCTATCTCGCACACTCAGCCGGTGCCCCTTTTAGGGGATCCAGGATCCGCCACAACAAAGGGTGGTTTTTCTAGTGCCTTAACGAATTTTGTTTCTTTACTTTCACTAGTTTATGGATCAAGTTGTTGAATACCTAAACCTTTTTGGTTATTACCGGTTTTAACACCATCTAATATTGTATCTAAAGTGTTCGTACTCATTCTAGCAATTTTAGAATCTAGATGATCAACTAGTGTTTGAAGTTGAACGCAAAGTTCACATTCACCACTTGCTATTTTACCCTTTTCTAAACGTTTTAGTTTTGCTTTTATTTCTATGACTTCTTTATCTAAACGTTGGTTTTGACTCTTTAAAAGCTTGTTTTTGTTAATTAGTTTTAAGCTAATATTGCATAGTTTGTCATATTTATTATGCAATGAGTCGTCATCAGTGATGAACTACTATAGTATTCGTGACATACCTCGTCATTTGCCATGAGACAAATTTCTTCGTCCTCCTCGTCGCCATTCCCCACGTGTCGCTCACTTAACGCTTTTGATCATCCCGCTTGGGACACTTACTAATAAAGTGGTTTGGGTCCCCACATTTAAAGCAAGTACGATCATCCTTGGCTTTCGTCCTCTTTGCTTTTCCGAAAGCCTTTCTTATCGCCATATGGTTGTTTGACGATCTTCCCTTTCTTCTAAAGAACTTTTAAAGTCCCTTATCACATAGCGTACTCCTCGTCGTCACTACCCGAGGAGGAGTTTCTTCATCGCTTGAAGCCTTTTTGGCTTTAAGGCAAGAGATTTGTGTTTCTTCACCTTTGAGGCTTTGAGTCTTTAGCAAGGACAAGCTCGTAAGCTTTTAGGTTGCCTATAAGTTCATCGAAGTAGGATTGTCAAATCTTTTGACTCTTCGATCGCCATTACCTTGGATCTCCACTTGATGGAAGTGACCTTAGATATCTCCTAACATGATTACGGCTAGAACAAGATTCATCAAGTGCTTGTAAAGATGTAATAATAGTATTAAAGTTAGCAAATGAATGATCTATAGTTTCCTCATCCGATATTGAAAATTGTTCGTATTGTTGAACAAATAAATCAATTTTATTATTTTTAACTTGTTCGTTGCCTTGATGAGTTACAACTAAAGAATTCCAAATTTCTTTAGAGGTTTTAAGCATATAATTTCTTTCAAATTCTCTTTTCGGTAAAGCATTATATAAAACCATTTTTGCTTCACTATTTTTAGAAAGCTTTTTCTTCAAATCATCATTTAGTTTATGATGAGGTATGTTAACTACATTCCCTTTATCATCTTTTGAGGTAGCCTCAAAATCGCCTTCAACAATAATGTACCAAAGATCAATATCTTTAGATTTCACATATGTTTCGAATCTATTTTTCCAATATATAAAACCATTAGTTTCAAGTAGTGGTGGTCGTTGCATAGATTGCCCTTCCTTATAATTTTCGTAACCCATAGTGATCGAAAAGTTTTTAAAATACAATTTTATTTTAAAACTTTTATAAACTTAGCTCGATACCAATTGTGGAAAACTAGAAGGGGGTTGAATAGTTTTGCCGATTTTAAGTTAGTTTCAAAACTTTAAATTGTTAATATGTGAGATCTTATGGATGTAGAGAAAGTATAGATCTAATGATAAAGCAAGTAAATAAAGTAAAGTGAAGGAAAGAAAAGACACAACCGATGTATAGTGGTTCGCTACAAGGACACCTTCCTTGCCCTACTCCACTCCCCGAGTCACCTACTCGAGAGTTCAAGCACTATGTCAACAAACTCCTTCACTGGCGGAGAAGCCTTCACAACGTTGCTTACACTTTTCCCAGACAAAGCTAGATACCGAGTCCGTAGTACGGTGGACCAAACCAACACGACTATTACACAACAAATATGTGAAATATCAAATACAAGATCTTCACTACGTAAATCTTATGGAGTGACAAATCAATCAAGGACCCTTGCTTGATGACTTATAGAATGCTCGTGATCTCGCCTGTAGAAGGACCTATACGAGGATCACAATAGAAAGAAAGAAGAACAACTCTAGATCAAGTGATCTATATGTTAGAAGAGAATGAGAGTGTTTGAGAGATTTAGTAAGAAGAGGGTGTTAGAATGAAGAAATGGCTCTCATTTATAGGCAAAATCTTCCATCTGCTCCCGGATCCCATGGATCCTCCCACTGGGATCCGTCTAGTGTAATCCTAGGGATCCGTGGAACGCCTCTCGCCCATGGGTTTTTGGTTATGGGTCATGGGTTATGGGTTGGTCCATGGGTTTTCTTTAGATTCAATGTATCTAAGTATACATTGTATCTAGCCAACTGGGTATGGGTTAAGATCCATGGGTTATGGTTTTTACCCATCCTAATAAACTATTACAACAAATGCTTAATTACTACATTTTTGTATTTAAATGGCTATATGTAAATTCTTTACAAAAATAACATGTATCCTTATAATTATACTTAAGATAACATTATATTTGTTATCAACAAAACACAAAGAGATCGCAAAATATTAATAAACGTTTTTACGGTTTATTTGTATTAACAGAAGTGATTAGGTGGTTGCAGAGAAACATCTACCAGCATGAGGCGGCATTACAACAATGCCAAGCCGACCTCATTGCTCAGACAAAGTTAACTGTCAACTCGGCTAACGCCCAAGAAGCTGATCTCCTTCTTGAGAAGGAGAAAGTTTGTAGGCTGAGGAACTTTTGTGTGGTCTCTTGAATAGTGATCATCTTCGTATTTCTCTGGTTTATCTAGTAGGTTTAGAAACCGCCGTGTTTTTTTCGTTTTGATCGGGTTTTAGATCGTATGTTAATGGTAAGGCTTGTGTAGGAAGCCTTAATTTTGGTTGATTTAACAACTTTTGAGTTGTTTTATTTTGGTCCTTGTACAATAGTTACTCTTTAATATATATGCATTTCTATTGGGTTTTTTGTAATTGTACTGTACTTCTTTTTTTGGGTTAACTATTTAGTCTTTGCAAAAACGAATGTGTTACATAAGTGTACAAATAAACTAACATTATCCAAGTCAAAACACATACAAGTAGCATGATCCAAGTGACTCCTTGTGCAAGTTAAGGAAATACATTTGACAAACTTATAATATCTAATATACCAACTGAAGCTTGTATTTGACTATAGAATAGTCAAACTTCATGTGTAATGACATTAATTAATTGACTTACTAAAAGTCAACATAATTACATATGCAAATGGATACTTTTAAAACTCAATATCCCATAGACTAAATTGAGATGATTTTATAGATAATGCAAATGGATATATTTCCAAATGCATAAAATTGGTTAGTCGAGATAGTACAATAACACAAATTATTTAAAGAGATCAAACATTGTCTAGGAATTACCTATCAGATGAAAAATATTGTTCATTAACACATATGGCCAATGGTGAGGCCACTCTTGCTGCATAAATCTTCTTCCTTGTCCACTTTGTTGGTGAAGTCACACCCCCAGAACCAGCATCCACTTGACTTCCAGATTCACACTCGACCACATTTGCTTTAACTGCATTATGACATTGAGAATTAGATGGAACCGTATTTGCTTGAACATGGCTTTCATATTGTTCACTAGATGAATGAACATGACTTTCAGATTGACCACCACTGGCTTGCACATGACTTTGAGATTGAGCATCAGTTTGACCTTCAGCTTGGTTTTTTTTTGCTTCAGTCTTATTACTTTTAACCTGAGTCTTCTTCTTTGATGCAACACTTGGCTGGGAACATGAACCTATTTTTTGAGACTGACATCTACTGCCTTTACTTCCAGTTACACCTCATTTCCTAAGACATGTTTTCTTGTTGTGTCCAACATTGCCACAAATACCATAATCTACACTCCTACTATCTTTATCATTATCATCATTTTCAGTAAAAGCCCTAGTTCTTTTCTTTCATGGCCTACCCAATAGTTTAGGATGTTTAGGTGGAAGAATGCTTGTGGGCACATTTGACTTTTTCCAATGTCGATAACCAATTATGGGTTGGATGGTGTATGTGTAAGTTTCTTGCCAAGTCTTAAGAAAGTAACATGGATGAACCCATGATTCTACATATCCTACTTGCATTCCATTGAAGCTCATATACCGATTGGTAGCAACAACATGTTTACATGGCATACCTGTAAGCTCTCATCTTCAACAAGTACAAGCGCTAGCTTCAACAGTCACAAGACACTTATCTCCTCATCCACTAACCTGATGGTTATCTCCTTCAATCCGTAAAATACTATTCTTATAAGCCTCTTTCTTTATCAACTCTAACATGTGTGTTGCCTTTGGTGTTAATGGTCCGTCACACTTGTCAATTACATGCACAACATTGACTATTCTACTCATACAATATTCTCTAATGTCTTCTAAAGAAGTAATGATGAGTTAGTGCATACCTCCCACTAGTTTCTCATTAAACACTTCGCACATGTTATTAAGTAACACATCTGAATGAGCTCTCCCTACACATGTATAGAACATATTTTAGTAATACAGACAACAATGTTGAACAATGTTGAACAACAAAAGATGTAAAATTAGACAGAGATTTGGTTAGTACCTGAAAAATGCGATCTAGAACAATGGGTTGGTGGTATCTTAATTAACCAAGCATGGGCATGTTCGGTAAAACTCTTGAATGCAAGCATGGTTGCCTCAAATTTTTGGACGGTTGTTGTTGCTGCACATCTCTACAAATGTTCCTTGTAGGCTCCAACATTCCATTGCAATTTCATATTCTCATGGATGTGTCTCAAACAAAATCTGTTCTGCACTAGGGAATACTGCTGCTAAAGCTGAAATGATACCCTTCACAAAGGAACATCAATTCATTACTAATAAAAGTATCATTTATCAATAATATAAGTGAATATAATCAACTATAAATTCACATCACCTTTTGTCTATCGTTGATAAAAGTGTAGCTTAAATTTGGCTGCAAGTCAAGATCATCCGCTATTCATTCAAGAAACCAAGTCCATGAATCTTTTTTCAGCTTCTGTAACTGCATAGGCTAAAGGGTATATTCCATTGTTGCTATCAATACCAACAACTGTAAGAAGCTGACCAGGAAACGGACCCCTCATAAAAGCACCATCTAATCCCAACAACTCTCTTTGACAAGCTTTATATCCTTCCTTCAAAGCACCTCGACCAACAGCATACCACCACCATCAGCTGCAACACCTCACATCTCTCGCTTTGACTATACAAATAGTTCCGAAACTGTGGAAACATGTCTTGGAGGGGTGAATACACTTAGTGATGTTGCACCTCCTAAGTCATCCAGCTTCTTTGCAGATTATGGAATGGACAGTGGTTTCTCGAAAAAAAGCACTTCATCAAAAGTCCAAGTAAAATATAGTTTATTAGATATTGGGGACTGGTTCTTAGACTAGATTTCTGATTTATTATTCTGATGAACGTGATTAACCATATCAATAGGGGTCCTACTTGCAGTAAGTAAAACTTTTGAATTTCGGATGATCCTTATTTGATAAAATAGCATCTCCGCTCTCTTTTGCGCCATGATGATGTCCATCTATATTGCTTTGTAACTTGATCATCACATATCTATTACTTTGCTTTGTTGAGTGACCTGTTACTAAATGAATTGAAAGTTTCTAATACGCATCAACAAGCCAATTTACTCAAATGACAATTGTTTCTTTTTATCATTGTAGGACCACATTTTAAGATCACCACTATTCATTTTCCAATAAAATCGCATACTTTTTGTATGTTTATTAGAGCATCTACAATGCATCAAGTATTTAAGACTTGATGCATTTAATGCACAATACACTTGATAACTAAAGCTTGGAGAAAAGACTTGTAGTTCACCAAGTCTTTGAAGAAAAGCTTTTTCAAAAGCTTTTGATCCAATGCAAAAAACCTCTTAAAATGACTTTTTGAAATAGTAAAAAGCTTTTGATAACTTGACCTCATGTGGATGCTCTTATTATGATAGGTATATTTATATGGGTTTTTGGGCACAAATTAAGCACACCGAAAGTACACAAGGACCCACTGAAAAGTACACAGGAATCCACATAAAAGTACAGACAAGTGTACTTTTGTGTAGGTCCCCTGTACTTTCAGCTGCTTAACTTGCGCTTTAGTAGATTTGATGGAGCTCGGGTTCTCCATCGAGCTCAAGAACCCGCTTGGGTACACCGTCCCGTGTACTTCGGGTATGAAATTCGAGCTGGGAACCCGCGTGAAGACGTTGGAAAAGTGTACGTTGGGTTTGTGAGTAACGTTAATAAACGGCTACATTTAGCCAAAATAATTTTTTTTTCCTATTTAACACCTAAACTTGCACCTCATTTTTCAAAATAAAAACACACAACACAAATAACAACACACATTAATCTTTCAAAAACACCAAACTATGGATCCAAGGAGAGGTAAAAAAAACTTTCACCTCGCGTCAAGGTTGGTCTCAACCATCCCCGAATCAACCAAAACAAACTCCGTTAGGATTTAGCCAATTTTATTCTCAACCATCCCCGAATCAATTTTATGTTCCACAACCCCAATCTCCACAATTTTTCCAATATAATATGGGTCCTCCTCAATTGAATCCACAACACTACAACATCATCTGCATAAGCGAGTTTTCCTGCTCGAAAACCTTAGTGAAGACGTAGAGTACGTGACCAAACACAACCACTACCAAACGAAGAAGACGAAGATGAGGAAGTTCAAGAAGTCGATCCGGAGGAAGAAAAAGCTCACGGGAGGAGGCCCCTGAAGTTTGGACGCCAAGACAAGAGGAGGCTTTGCGAAAGTATGGGTTCAAATCTCCGAATGTGGTGTTGTCGGTAATGAACAAAAGTCCGACGGTTTTGGAAACGGATTCTCGAGCATTACGAGGCAACTTTGGGTTCGAGTTCACGAACATTTCATGCGTTGAATACCAAGTGGAGAGCAATGAACACGGCCATGGGTATTCTCAACCGCTACTACCTCCAAGCGGTACAATTACATAATCTATACTTTATTATTTACAATTACATTATTTTGTTTTAGCTATACTTTTATTTTACATAATCAGACTTTTTATTTACAATTACATTATTTTGTATATAATGTAGAAACGCATAAGGCTAGTGGGTGCAACGACTGGACGTGGTGGGCAAGTTGAAATGGATTTCTATACACAGAAGAAAAGACAATTTACTCATACTGGGCGTGGGAGATTGTCGAGGTCATGAGAAATGGACTGAGCAAGAATGTTTTCAAGATATTGCCGGTGCTCCAAGCAATTCTTCAAAAGGAGGTCGGGGAGTATGACTGAAGAACACCATTCCCGACATGAACGACGACCCCACCCTCCAATTGAATCAAGAAAATGAAAAGAAGCAAGTCGCATCCTCCTCGCTCTATCTCAAGCGTTGCGGATGAAATCAACGCCTACACAAAAAGAAGACACAATATTTGGAAGAAAACGCGAGATGGCGAAACAATTGTTGGCTACACAACTCGAGGGGCTAAGTTCAAGAATACACAACGGAGTTGAAGTTTTTTGAGCGCATGATCACATTCGCGATCCCGCTATGTTGGAATTAGTTCTTACCCAAAACGTGAACTCATGCGGCCAAACACGGATGGGCTTGCAATTTTTAAATTGTAGTTTCAAGTTATTTTAATTTCAACTTATGTTATGTTTATTTTTATTTTTTTTTAAGTTGTAGTTTCAATTTTTAAGTTGTAGTTTTTTAAAGTATTATGTAATGTTTTATTTTTAATGAAATAGTATGTTTTATTTTAAATATCAGATGTGATTTTATGTATTTAAAAAAAAAAAAAAAAAAAAAAAGAATTCTAAGATAGTAGGCACCACCCCACTAGGCAGTGTTAGTAGTAGTAAGTAGTATTGTAGTTGAATGGGTTTTTATTGGATAGAGGTGATGTCAGACAGTATTAAGAACTACTCCTTCCTCCCTTAGGGCACAAGTTAGAAAAACCAATTACCATCCCTTCAATTTCTAGTTTTATTATTTATCAAATTGCTTGAACCTAGTGACCATAGTTTCGTGTTCATCTGGTCGACGCTTAGGATTAATGTTGATTTTTGCCCCTCCCATTTCCACATTTCACTATAGCATTGGGCTAGTGCATTTCCATGTCATCCTTTTGGGATCTGGCCTTATATAATGCGTGACATATGTTCAGGTACAGGAAACTGATGAAGCAAGGAAGAAGTTTTCTAACGCTAAATCTATCTCTTCCCCACAATTTTTTGGGGACCCGAACAAAGCTGATCTTGATGGCCAAGTCGCCCTGCAAAAGTTCAGTATGTGTTTTCCCCTAGCTATTTTTATTTGATATGTTGATATTTGAATTATCTTTTCTTTACTTCAAATTAAATTTCATGGCATCTCTCTGGTTGGCTACAAACATCATAGAGTAGTCTCTTTTGAACTTTTAATGCGATTTAATGAGCCACAGAGTAGTAGGACTTATGCACATCTTCTAGTGGACAATCACATTTATTTACTTTAATTGGAGATACTGGTGAGATATAGTTTTAGGGATAATAAATAAATCAGCAATCCATAGATACATCCAAGTGTTGTTTCGTAAAGTACTAAAGCTTGTACGTGGGTCGCCATTTGCGAAACGTTTAGAAACATGACTGAATCATTTTCTTTTAATTGTTTTCTAGGGCTCAGCAGCCATCTCAAGTGCTGATCTATTTGGTCACGACGATTCTAACCTAGATTTGAGTGCCAGTGACCTTATCAAGGCTATCTTTCCAGGTAAGGACTGTTAAAAATGGGATTCATTGCCTTCTCGAATTTCTTAGATACCTTGAGAAAAGAGGCAGTTTCATGTATACACCCGCCAAGTTTCAACATTTCTTCTTTCCAAGTTTCATAGCATCGTATTTATACTTTCAAAAAACACTAAGAATATCAAATTTACTCATCTCATGCGTAATGCTATAAACTTATCAGAACATTTCTCATAATATATTTAAAAAATAAAATGGATGACTTGCAAGAATATATGTTTCATCTAATAATCAAATATGAGGCAGAACATCATGTGGTAGCTGATTCACAATAATAACTTGTTTTTATATATTTTGTTCGGTGAAACAAGCTTTTTACTATTAAAATTATCATATAAAATGAGTAATTATGGTATCTTTGTTTTTAAGGATGAATTTGATATTTTGAAAACTGGAGGGGAAATACGAAATTCCCAACTTGAGTCAAGTTATCCTCTCAACTTGAGTCAAGTTATCCTCTCAACTTGAGAGGATCCCAATCCAAAAACTAAACACCAAACGTTTCTAAAAGTTTGAATAATTAATAGAGGAGGTTTGGTCAAGATGTAAAAGAAAAGGCTATAACACGTCAACAAATAAGTTAAAAGAAGAGAAGTTGAGAGACCAGTTATGTTATGTGAACATATGTCGCAGTGGCGCTTGGAATGGAAAAAATCATCAGGAATGGAATGTAAAAAAAATGTTTGCTTACATGTATATAATCAAATACCCATTACATCAAAACTACCATTTTTATTCATTAGGGATTACTATTATTATTATTATTATTTTTTATTACATCTAGGAATGAAATCAAATTTACTTAAAAGCTCTCCGTTAACTACCTATTAAACGGACCCCTGGAATAATCACAATCATTCTCACTTTGTGCCCTCTGTTCGCGTTCATATCCTTGTATCTGTTCATCATTTTTATGAAGAATGAATATTTCTCTTGTGATTCTAAGTTGGTTAAAAGTGCTGCATTCAAAGCTTTAACAAATGTTGTTTCTTACTTTTGTTTTGTCACCAACTCTGTTTTTGTCTCTGTTTCTTGTATATTCTGAAAGTTGCTAACTGATCTGAGATAATTAGTCACAAGGAAGATAAATCTTACATTTACACAAGAATAAATTAAATAAATGGAAATCTTCGACTAAATATATAAAATAAGAACCAAAGAAAGTCATTAAACAGAAATTTTTCGGAACCACGACATGTATAGCCCTTTCTCACTCCTTAATTACACACACATGATAAAAACGAGAAATCATAATAAAAGTTTTCTCAAGTGACATAGATAGCAAATATTAAAATTACATAGTTTAGCCCGACATTCAAGGACCAAATAACCATTAATGTCACAATTGCAGGTAGAACACACATACTTGGGAGTACCTTTCTGTCTTCTAACATATGTTAATGGATGTTTGTGATATGAAACGGTTTCCGTGCCCTTGTAGAAAATGTTTTCATAATAATTAATTGGACTAAGGCAATCAAGGTGAAAAGAATTTTTGCAATCGTGACAGTGATAAAGCGGGCGTTTGGGGTGCATTTCCATCTCACATATATCACAATAGAAGTCTTCGGGGTGATCTTCAACTGGGGGATACGTCAAGGGGATTTCATGCCCTTTACAAAACCTATGAGTAAGGAAAAGTGGCGATCTCATTGAACAAAACATGTCCAGCTGGAAGTCACAAGCCTTGCAAGAATAGCTTATACCAGCATCACACATTTTGTCACATGCCTTACATCTGAGTTTCGGATCAATAAGCTGGATAAGGGGATGGTTGTGGGATTTATGTGTAATAGTGTTGGGTAAATATGCGCAACTTACACAAAGGTAGAACTTGCAATTAGTTTCACATTTGTACGCAAACGTGTTGCCATCGCTGTAACAGCCACTGCATTCATAAAAGTACTCATCTTGTGACATGTCTACCAAGTCAAGTGTATGATCAGAGTGAAGTTGATGTTGTAATGTGAGGGGTAAGTTAGCACAATATTTGTGGAGATTGAATGAACATCCCTCTTCGCAGCATCTATAGTGTGGAAATGACAATGGTCGTACACACACATAACACATTAACACACCTCTATTGGATCACCAACGTCGGGAATATTGTTATCTTGGGGTTTTGCAGTAAGGATTAATGGATGATCGTGACTTGGATGAGTGATTTCTACTTCATCAATGTTATCAAGAGATAACTGTTTGAGATGCAGTAATTTCAACGGATCCATAAATGGTACCGACATTGGAAAATGCAGCAAATCGTTTGTGTCTTCATTAGCAGCAGAAGTACTTGGATCCTCTGAAATCACGCATTCCTAATTTGAAAGAGAAAACAATCAAAAATGAAGACAAGTTATAATTAGTTACCTGGAGGAGTAGGCGGCCCTGCATTTAAGGCACATTTGATATGAGTAAAATATCTGCAGTTTGCGCAGTGATACAGCCATTCATTCCGCCGAATGTATTTTTGCAAAACTCACAATATTGGGGATAATTAAAGAAATGATCTGGAAGCGAATAGACGAGAACTAGTGAGTGTTTAGGGTGATGTGGTAGATCGAGAGTAGGTGCTAAGGTTGTACAACCCTTGTGGATATAGAAGTCACAACTATCACATAGATAGAACAAGTCTTTTTCTTCAGTTTTGCAAGCATCACAAAGGATTGCACCAGGTCTTAATTGGAGGGTTAAGTTGTGTTGGGGATGACCTTTATGTTTGAACTTGACCATTGCCTCTTCCTTGATAGCATCAGCTTCCGACTTGCGAGCAGACTCAACAACATAACAGTTTATGCAAACGCCAAATACAGCCTTATCACTATCACCATAACACAATCCATGAGTTGAGCAATCAAGAAGACACACATCACAAAAAAACGATTTGAATCTTGTTTTTTTCATATTAATGAGTTTTAGAGGGTGCTGAAATATGGAAGGGAGGTTAATAGTGAGTGGAAGCTGTGCACATGATTTATGCAGAAAAAAACGACACTCGGTGCAAGCATATGCAGAGCCACTTGAGGATATAGGTCCTTCACAAGCAAAGCAGCCAACAACGCCTCCGTTCTCTTCATCGTCACCACTTTCGTTCCAATTCTCGATGAGCTTCAAAGGATGCTCTTGGTGAGCAAAATGATTCATCTCTTCCATTTTCACTCTCAAACCTTAGATTGATGATGTATAAAAACTTTGACAATATCTTAAACCAGAATGAAATTTTCTATTTAAATTCAAACCAAGCTGAAAAACTTTTATCCGTTCAGCTGTAGAAAAACCAAAGGTTTAACAGCCAATAAACAGCAATTAGTTTATACTAACACTCATTAACAAAATGAAACATTGAACTCCAGAGAGAAATTGAGAGTTCAAATCTGAATATGCAATAAAACTCTCACTGGTATCTTGTATCCGTCATAGTGCAGTGACTATTATACCCGCAACATTATTTAACTAAAACCGACTCACATCTTTCATGTCACTAAAGAACTGTTTTATTGACTTTGATCTCGTCCACATTGAATGTCTATTTGGCAAGGGTATGATTGTCATTTCACATTGAATGTCTGTGTGCAGAGTAAATAGTTGTGTGTGCAGAGTAAATAGTTGTGTGTGTGCAGAGTAAATAGTTGTGTGTACCTGTCACTGCCCTTATAAAAAAGGTAGATATAAATGGGGCATTCTCATTAATAATGGTTTGGTACAAAGTTTTGTAATAAAAGGTAGACGTAAATGGGGTCATTCTCTTTAATGATTAATAAAAGCCGGCCATGGTTATATAAGATTGGCCCCAACAAGTCTTCATCAAATCAAATGGTATCATTGATAGATATTGTGCTGACTGATGTATTGTTTTGAATCCAAGCTCATATAATAGAATGTACTTTTCAAAGTCATTCTGCTTTGTGACGCGCACTTTTTTAATTTTAGAATATCAATGTATTTTTATATAAAAACCATCTCATTGAGCCAATAGCAATATAATTGGCGACACTCCAGTCTACTGCAATCTTTAGTGAATATCTTGTTGCATCTTCCATACCATCGTGCTACTCATGAACAGTAACTATATCACGTATTCTAGTCCAGCTGAGATATAATCTCACTAGTATAATAGGTCAATACAAGTTCATGCTTAATTTTCAAATTTAATTAGCTAATGTGGATGAGAATCAAACAAACATAATGCAACTGATATGGGTGAAACTGTATGATCATCAAAATTGAACCCATTCATCTCATATAAGAACGTTATCTTTCTTGCCAAAGATATTCATTTGATGAGATTCTAACTCCATACTACGAAATGATATAAACGATAAGCAAAGAACTAGGTTGCTTGTTTCTGTCCTAAATGATAAATCCGTTGTTTTAGACTGTGACACATGCAAAGACTTGTAGTTGCACATTATTAGTCAATATGAATTACGGAGTATATGCTTAATCTGGTATTTTCAGTGATAGGAAGTGTTTTGTCTTTCATAACTTGGAGTAGCACATTTGTATTGTACACGTGTGCGAATGCATTGCCAAATGCCTAACATATTCAGATCTATATGCTGCTGTGATGTTTCAAATAAACCAAACACTCTAATATATTTTCCTAAGTCCTTGTTCTATGTGCAAAGGCGTGTGTACCGTACAAATGTTTATTATGAAACATGCTTTCAATCTAGTATAGAAGTCTAATGTCCTAAACTGTTTATGTGCAGGGATGTTAGTTGTCTTGATGTTTCTGAAATACCATACATGCATGCAGGTTAGTATTCGATAAATTGTCTCAATAATATCTTGTTATCCGTCTACATGTGAACAGAAATCCATTTTATTTTCTTTTCTTTCTAGACTCGTTATGTTGCATAACATTACATTCGTTGTGCTCTTAATTTATAGGTTTGATTGCTTGGATATAGATATTGTAGGGGATATTTAGTAATAACGAACACTATGGATATGCTTAATCTCTGAAAGGCGTGTGAACACTTTCAGATCGAATCAATTCGGTGGTTCTACCAAATTATTCAATCGGATACAATTCAGAGAATGAGAATTTTCTGTATGTGTTTATCTGAGATTTTATGAACCGTAATATAATCGACCAAATAAACCGTATATATAACTATAATACGGATAACCGCCAAAGCAGCTTTTAGGGTTTCAAGTTGTCAAATTTGTCCTCAATTTCCAAAATTAATTTCGAGGAACATAACTTCAAGAGAATCATAACTTCAGCAGAATCCTTCACAGGAATTTCGCAGAAGTTTTTACATAGCAACTTAGTGGAAATAAATTTTTTCCAGGGCTCACTGACACCGCCAGTGCCGCCCCTGAACTGCTACCATGGGCGCCGCCTCGAACCCTCGTCTCTTAGGGGTTTCGCCTAAGATCATAATAAATTCAAGTAGGTGTGCACTCCGCACTCCAAACCTAAATGATGTATTATTATGATGAAATTGGTCAAAACAAGTTAATCCAATTACACTAAAATATCTAACAGATATTTACTAGACCAGAATGCTAAACTTAATTAGCATGTAATGTACGTTGTTTCTTCGAGAAGTTATACCAATGTTTATCTTGTTGTATGACTACATTTAACATGTCCTACTTGACTACATTTTCTATAGGGAAACTGTGGGATCTAGATACCTCAGTGATATGGCTTCACAAATATGCAAATTCCGTCAGTGGTATCTTGTTTAAAACTTACGACTGGTTGTTCATTCTTCTTAGATTGATTTTGGCACAGCGTATATTGAATATTCCCAAATATTTATGCCTTTAGTTACATAGACGGATAGAAATGATATCATATAGACATTTACTAGACAAAAATGCAACTCTCTCTAAGGTAAAATGCTCTGTTTCACATGGTAAAGTTGTACCAACTTATTATGTGCTTCTTCATTTTCTAATAAAGAAATTTTCTTAGAAAATGTTTTATATGAAATGCAGAAATCAGCAGTGCCTTACGAAAATTGATTGTGGCATCGAGGATAAAGAGTTTAGTACTTTTTAAGCACAAGAGTTGCACACTAGTATGCAACTGGTTCTAGTGGATTTAAACGATCAATTTTAGTTTAACAACAAATGAGTGGTGATAATGGCCTTGTTAATAAGTCAAACTTAATTCAAAACACTTCAAAACTAAATTTTCGCTTTAAGATTGCACATAATTTAAAAAGTTATAATGTCATCTTGAGTTTTAAGCATTTTATTGGTTAAAATTCAAAAGTAAAGAAAATCCAAACATAAAAACCTTAGCAAAGCCCAAAACAAAACAATTGCATATATATATGACGTCATAATTGATTATAATGACACAAATAGCGAGACATCAAATTACATATCCTCGTCCGACATTCAAGGACCAAATAACCATTAATGTCTTTATTACAAGTAGAAACACATACTTGGGAGTTCCTTTCTGTCTTCGAACAAATGTTAACGGATGTTTGTGATATGATACGGTTCCGTGCCTCATGAAAATGTTTTCATAACAATTAATTGGACTAAGGCAACCAAGGTGAAAAGAATTTTGCATTTCGACAATGATAGGCGGGAGTTTAGGGTGCATTTCCATCTCACATATATCACAATAGAAATCTTCGTGGTGATCTTCAACTAGAGGATACGCCAAAGGGATTTCATGTCCGCAAAACCCGCGACCTAGGAAAGTGGCGACCTCAAAGCACAAAAAGCATAACGGAAGTTACAAGCCTCACAAGCATAGCTTATAGCATTACACCATTTGTCACATGACTTAAAGATAGGCTTGGGATTTATAAGTTGGATAAGAGGATCCTGTGAGATTTATGTTTAATGGTGTTGGGTAAATATGCACAATTTACGCAAAGGATGAACATGCAATAATAAGTTTCACATTTGTACGCGAACGTGTTGCCCTCATTGTAACAACCAACGCATTTATAAAAGTACTCATCTTGTGACATGTCCACCAAGTCAAGTGTATGATCGTGGTGAAGTTGATGTTTTAATGTGAGGGTAAGTTAGCACAATATTTGTGGAGATTGAATGAACATCCTCTTTGCGAGATTTATAGAATGGAAATGACAAGGTCGTACACACCCATCACGGACTCTATTGGATCACTAACGCCGTGAATATTGTTATCTTGGGGTTTTGCAAGAAGGATTAATGGATGATCGTGACTTGGATGAGTGATTTCTACTTCATCATTGTTTTCAAGAGATAATTGATTGAGATGCGATGAGTTTCAATGGATCCATAAATGGTACCGACATTGGAAAATGCAACAGATCGTTTGTGTCTTCATTAGCAGAAGTACGTGGATCCTCTTAAATCAAGCATTCCTAATTAGAAATAGAAATAAAAAAATGAAGACAAGTTATAATTAGTTACCCGGAGGAGTAGGCGTTTCTGCATTTAAGGCATATTTGATATGAGTAAAATATATACAGTTTGCACGTTGATACAACCATTCATTCACAAATGTATATATTGCGTAACTCACAATATTGGGGAAGTTATAGAAATTTTCTCGAAGTGAATAGATGAGAACAAGTGAGTGTTTTGAGTGATGTGGTAGATCGAGGGTAGGAGCTAAGGAGTGATGTGGTAGATCGAGGGTAGGAGCTAAGGTTGTGTTGAATAATCAGCCAAAAATTCTCTCTATATATACAGGGACTAGTTCTGTCATTCACAAAACTAGTCTAACTCTAACATAACTAGTTTGTTCCTTGTTTGTCTCCTTTCTTCTTGTGCAGGGACTAAAGATGGGCAAGAGCAAAGTTGCGACCTATAAATACCCTCCTCCTCCACCGCATCCTACCATTCTCTCAAGTCGCCTTCTACATAAGACTCTTGTCTTCTCCGATTCTTACTCACTTTGATAGTTAGGTTGATCTATCATCTTGATCAAGCCTAGATTGTAGTTTGGTTGATTGATCACACCTAGTGACAATCTTGTTATCTCTCACATGTATTGTAAACCTGATACTATCTAATTTGAATCAAGGGTGGTTGGTTGGATTCTATCTTGGTGTTGTTATAATTTCTACATGGTATCGAGCTTTGGCTCGATTGATTGGTGATTTCGTTGTCAGGGTTTCATCCAATTTTGGGGTTCTAGTAATTGGGGTGAGATCTGATCGATTCTTGGTTAATTCAACATTCGTGTTGAGTTAATTGCTGGTTGTGGTGATTTCTGGTAAATTAGGGTTTGAATTTGAAAGCCCTAATTTTTCTGATTTGGGGGTTCTTGTTACTGGTGTTTTCTGGTGATTATTGGGACCTTATTCTTTCACAATATCTCTTAATAAGAGTGTTGTGATTTCTTTCCGCTGGTTCTTCTCATTATAGCTCTGTAAGTATTATCTTCTCTTAAAAATTACTTAGTTTTAGTTAAGGGGGTGCAAACGGTGTGATTAACTCCTTGATCTGCCTCCTTGAGAGGTGTGAATACCTGCTCTGGTCACACCCAGTCTCCTTGGTTGGACTTTGTAATTTTTAGGTGTGAGTTTTATCTTCTTGCAAAGTTATTTGTCAGTTTATTACTCTGCTGGTTCTTTTCTGTTTTATCTGATAGTTGCTTATCTAGTTTTTATTATGGCTCCTGGTACTAGTGATGTTGATCTGATTAGTAATCTTGACTTGGGTAATCCTTTGTATCTTCATTCTAATGATATTAGTACATCATCTATTGTGTCTATTAAACTTACTGGTACTGAAAATTATAGAGTTTGGTCTACAGCTATGAAATTGGCTATTAATACTAGGAATAAAGCTGGTTTTATTAATGGTAAATATGTTAAGGCTACTTATGCTTCTAGTGATGTTCTCTCTAATCAATGAGAGATATGCAATTCTATTGTGTTGTCTTGGATCTTGAATTATGTGTCTGAAGATTTATATCTTGGTCAAATCTTTTCCAAAATGTCACGAGGTCTCAATGAACTTAAAGAAACTTATGATAAACTTGATGGTTCTATTATTTTGAGTCTTATGCAAAAAATTAATAATTTTAGACAAGGAGAATTAACCGTGTCTGAATATTATCATAAGCTTAACTCATTATGGAGAGAATTTGATATTATGACCAAATTGCCTATGTGTACTTGTGCTGCTAGAGAAGATGTGTTAAAACATAATCAACTTATGAAACTTATGCAATTTCTTATGGGTCTTAATGAAATTTATCACCTATCGTATGTGATATTCTCTAGAGAGACTCTTCCCGATGTTAAGGATGCTTTTGTTACTATTTCCGGAGAAGAGTCTCATAGAGGCATTGCCTCTTCTTCTACTGGTTCTGATTCTAAATCTCAAATTGCTGGATTTGTTTCACAAACAAATTGGACTAATAATGGAAATAAGATATTTGAAAATAAGAAGAGTTTTGTTAATGATAATAAGAAGTTTGTCAATACTGGGAATAATAACAATAATAGGGGTCCTAATCCAAACTTACTTTGTACTAATTGTGGTAAAATTAGTCACACTGTTGATAGATGTTTTGAAATAATTGGATTTCCTCCTGGGTATAATAAAAATTCTGGTAAAAAACAAACTAACTTCAAAACTTCTTATAATGCTAATACTTCATCTATGCAAAATGGTTCCTCTATGTCTATGACTAATGAACAGATGATGAAATTAATGAATCTTATCAAAGACATGTCTTCTAGCAGTATGCAAGCCAATATGGCAGGTATACCCAGCTTTATGAACAATAATGTTTTCTTTAACATAAATTTTCATAAATTTTATAACAACAATACTGCTTTATGTAAAGGTAGTATTGGGTGGATTATTGATTCAGGGGCAAACCAACACATGACTATTAATACTTTTAATATGTTTAGCATTGTTGATATTTTTGAATTAAACCTTACTGTGAGACATCCCAATGGTACTCTTGCCAAAATCAAGCATATTGGTAACTTAAAACTCTCTGATAAAGTTACTTTATATGATGTGTTGGTAGTTCCTGAATATTGTGTTAGTCTATTATCTGTGCATAAACTAATTAAAGACAGTAGAATGTTTGTTGGATTTGATGAATCTAAATGTTACATTCAGGATTTGACTCAAAACAAAATCATGGGGACTAGTAGTGAAAATGGTGGTCTCTATCTGTTTTATACTCCCTCTCCTATTGCTTCTAAACATCAAACAATAGGTAATATGTCTGTTACTTGTTATGTTTCTAAATCCTTATGGCATAACAGACTTGGTCATCCATCTGACCAAGATGTGAACATGCTTCAATATGATCTTAAGTTCACTAAAGATTCTCATGTGTCTCCTTGTGACATCTGTCACAAAGCCAAACAGCACAGTGGAATCCTTTCCTATTAGTGATCATAAGAGTTCCTCGATTGGTGATCTGTGCATATAGACCTTTGGGGTCCTTACAAGGTCACTAGTAGAGAAGGATTTAGATACTTTATGACCATTGTTGATGATTTTACCAGTCTGTTTGGATCTATCTTATAAAATCTAAAGATGAGGTTTATAACTTATTTGTTAGCTATGTTAATCGATTCTAAATTAATTTAAGTGTGGTATTAAAACCGTGAGATCGACAACCAGATTGAATTTATTAACAATAAAATGAGTAATTTGTTTAGCACCGGTATTACTCATCAAACTACTTGTGCTTATACTCCTCAAAGAAATGGGATTGCCGGAGAAAGCATGTGCACTTATTAAATGTTGCTAGAAGCTTGTTGTTTCAAAGTGGTATTCCTTTAAGTGTGTCCTAATGCATTTTAAGCGCCGATATCTAATTAACAAAGTTACCATCTTACCTGCTCGAGTGGAAAGTCTCCTTTGAGTTGGTATATGGTCAAAAACCAAAACTTTCTCATCTGAGATGTTTTGGTTGTCTGTGTTTCTCTTCTATTCTTTATAATTCTGATAAATTTGCTTCTAAATATGAAAAATGTATCCTCATTGGTTTTTCTACAACAAAAAACGCTGATAAGGTTTACAGTCTTGAGTCTGATCTGATTTCTTACTCTAGAGATATTCAATTCTATGAAACTATCTTTCCATTTAAAATGAACACTCAACTACAAACTGATAAGGCTTCTGAAACTACACTCAATGATCTAAATTTTTTCAATGAGAAACACATTGATCTAAATCCCAATGATGAAAGGAGAGGTTCTAATACATCCAATGATGATGGTTGTGCCTATTCATGCCCTAGAAGTACACATACTTCTAATGATGGTGAGAATACTGGTATGGCAACATCTATAGATGACAATAATCTCCCTGAGGGAAGTGCCCAAACTAATGAGAACACCACTCAATCTATCCCTACTCAGAACATTAGTCATGAGCAGCCTGTTCTTAGAAGGTCTAGTAGGGACTCTAGAATGCCTGCTAAGTTTAATGATTATGTTGTGAGTAGTAATATAAAGTATGGGCTTGAAAAGTATGTATGTTACTCTAATCTAAATCCTGCAAATTATTGTTTCTCAACCACTTTAAACAAATCTGTTGAGCCTTCCTCTTATGAGGAGGCTGCTAAAGATATTAATTGGGTTCAGGCTATGAATAATGAGATAATCGCTTAAAAGAAATAACACTTGGATCGAGTGTGAACTTCCTAAAGGAAGGAAAACGTCAAGTAGTAAGTGGTTATGGAAAATTAAATACAAATCCTCGTGAAATTGACAAATATAAAGCAAGGGTTGTTGCTGAGGAGGATTTGATTATAGAAACTTTCATCTCGTTGTTAAAATGTCCACCGTGAGATGTATAATTAATATTCTTTGTTTGTCATAATTGGAGTATTTTTCAATTAGATGTTAATAATGCATTTCGTATGGTGATTTAACCGAGGAGGTTTATATGACTCTTCCTCCCGGCTTTGATGATCATAAGTCTAAAATTGTGAAGCTTAATAAATTCTATATGGCCTTAAACAGCTCTTAGACAATGGAATGCCAAACTTACTTTAACTCTTAGTGAAAATGGGTTTGTGCGGTCTAAATTTGATTACTCTCTATTCACCAAGAGGTCGGAAATGTGTGTTTGATTATGCTTGTGTATGTTGATAACATTATCATCACTGGAAATGATGTTAGTGAAATTGAGAAGTTTAAAGTGTTCTTAAAAACCAAATTTCAAATCAAAGATCTAGGAAAGATGAAATACTTTCTTGGAATTGAAGTTTTAGAAAATGATAATGGTGTGTGTCTCAGTCAAAGGAAGTACTGTCTTGAGCTTTTGCATGAATATGGCTTAGTTACTGCCAAACCTGTTGATTCCCCTTTGCCTGAGAACACCACTCTAAATCATATTGAATCTGATGATGATAAAGCTTTATCTAATATAGGTAATTATCAGAAGCTAGTTGGGAAATTAATCTTTCTAACTAATACAAGACCTGATATTGCCTACTTTGTTCAATGTTTAAGCCAATTTATGCATGCTCCCTTACAATCTCACTTGAATGCTGCCCTTAGAGTTTTGAGATACTTAAAAGGATCTCCTGGTAATGGCATTCAAATTAATGCAAATGGAATCTTAAGCTCACGACTTATGTCGATTCGATTGGGCTAGATGTCCAAATACTAGAAAACTGCTTATGGTTATTGTGTGTTTTGGGTGATTCTTTGGTGACTTGGAAAAGTAAAAACAATCTACCTTGTCTAGATCATCCTATGAAGTCGAGTATAGATGCATGGCTTCGCTACTTGTGAAATTATTTGGCTTGCTAATGTGCTTGGTGACATGGGTGTTAAAACCTATTACCGTAGTTTTGCATTGTGACAATAGTTACGCTCTGCAGATTGTCGGTAATCCGCTTTTCCATGAGAAAACTAAGCACTTTGAAATTGATGTTCACTTGGTTAGAGAAAAGTCTCTGGGGTTATTAGAATCGAGAAAATTCACACTTCTCAAAGAAATTGTCGATATCCCGACTAAAGCCTTGGATATTAAGCAACATAAGTGGCTTTGTGATAAGCTTGGTATGATGGACATGTTTAAGGTTGAAGGTTTGAGGAGGTGTTGAATAATCTGTCAAACCTCTCTCTATATATCTGTGGGACTAGTTCTGTCATTCATGTAACTAGTCTAACTCTAACATAACTAGTTTGTTCCTTGTTTTTCTCCTTTCTTCTTGTGCGCAGGACTAAAGATGGGCAAGAGCAAAGTTGCGACCTATAAATACCTCCTCCTCCACCGCATCCTACTCACTCTCTCAAGTCGTCTTCTACATAAGACTCTCTTGTCTTCTCTGATTCTTACTCACTGTATAGTTAGGTTGATCTATCATCTTGATCAAGCGTAGATTGTAGTTTGGTTGATTGATCACACCTGGTGACAATCTTGTTATCTCTCACATGTATTGTAAACTGATACTATCTAATTTGAATCAAGGGATGGTTGGTTGGATTCTATCTTGGTGTTGTTATAATTTCTACAGGTTGTACACGTCTTGTGGATCCAAAAGTCACAACTATCACACTGATAAAATAAGCCTTCTTCCTTGGTATGACAAGCATCACAACAAAATGAAGCCGGTCTTAATGGAGGGTTAAAGTGTTCGGGTGACCTTTATGTTTCAACTTGACCATTGCCTCTTCCTTGATAGCATCGACCGACTTCATGAAGCGCACTCAATAACATAACAGTTAATGCAAATGCTAAATGCAACCTCATTACTATCACCATAACACAACCCATGAGTTAAGCCTTCAAGAAGACACATCACAAACAAATGATTTGAATCTTGTTTTTCTCATATTAATGAGTTTTAGAGGTCTGCCAAATATTGACGGAGGTTAATAGTGAGTGGAAGTTGTGCGCATGATTTATGCGAAAAAAACGACACTCGGTGCAAGCATATGCAGCAGCCACTGATAATATGGGTTCTTCACATCCAAAGCAGCCAACAACGTTTGCTTTTTCTTCATCGTCACCACCGCCACCGAAACCAATGCCTACAACCTGTCTCCAAGTTTTCGATGAGCTTCATGGATGGTTTTCATGACCTAAATGAATAATCTCTTCCATTCTCTCAACACCGAAAGTTAAATATTTGATATGATCCGCTTAAATGTTACTCTTTGAAAATATGCATACAACTTTCGGTTAGAAAGCTAATGAAACACAAAATCTTTTCCATCATAAATTGATTTAATTGTATGTAACTATATACTACATTTATTTCTTTTCGATCGCTTGACTAGTTGACTACCACCAAGAAAGTCAACGTGACAATATTAATAAAGAAAGACCTTAACTCAAGTACCAAATCAAATAAGAGAGTTTTACCCGGTTTGAAATTCAAACCCTTAGATTAGGCGGCCAAAAGATCGAAAACAATGGCTAAAAAGTAATAAAACTCTAGAAAATGAAAACGACAAATAATAAGATATTAAAAGTGCATTATCTATACTACATATAATAGAAAATGGTCAAACCTTGAAAAGTGAAAAGTTGAAAGTCAAATGTGAGAGAAATATATTGTGTAATTAATACTCTTATTAAAATACCCCATTACTTAAAAGTACAATAATTTTTTCACATTGAAACACCCCTTACTAAAAAGTACAATAAAATTTTCACAATGTACAATTTAAACAAGCTACAACATAATTCTAAATATAAAATAATTAAACACACTAATTAATGTTATTTTTAAAACACCCTAAAATGAAAAGTACATGTCATTATACACATTATACAAATTAATAAAACACACAAAGCTTCATACAAGCTAAGAAATTGATGGTACATATATTTTTGAAAATTTGACCGGACCAACGGGTTCAACCGGAAACCAGTGTCGCCACCGGTTCGGCTAACCAATAACACCCATCCAAAAATGAACTAGAAAGGACCCGTTGAAACCGATACAAACTGGTGAATCAGGTCTCATTGAGATCTATTTCTCCGGTTAATCCTCACAGGGTACCCGCCGCCGCAACGCGCGGGTATCCTGCTATACTATATATAAAGGAAAACCAAAAAGTAAAAAGTGAAAATTTCTCCGGTCATGTGCCTCGTACACCCGCTATCCTTGACCCATTCATCCGGGTCTAGGTCGACCTTTAAGTATACCTAAGACAATAATAAACTCAAAAGTTTGGTCCCCATTTGTGCATGGGTCCATTAGTGTTAAACATCTCATTCATGTTAGACATGTATAGATAAGATGAGTATGCATTCCTTGGAGCAAAGTTTTGCAAAGGAAAACCGTTTTGCATATTTGGGTTCCATCCCATTTGATGGTTACTTCTTGGATAAACGTTATTAGGTATCCTAGATGGATTATGTTTTGAAAAAGATGGTGCTTTGTTTCTTGCAAAAGTAGGATTAAATTTTGGAGGTGGTTGTCTAGTGGTGACATGAGTTGGTTTCTTCCTATTAACGATAACAAACTCAGTTCTAGATAAAGAAGCTACGTTATTACCACTGTTGTTACAGCAGATCCACGGATCCCTATCTCAGACACCAGCCGGTTCCTTTTTAGGGATCCAGGATCCGCCACAACAAAGGGTCGGTTTTTCTAGTGCCTTAACGAATTTTGTTTCTTTACTTTCACTAGTTTATGGATCAAGTTGTTGAATACCTAAACCTTTTGGTTATTACCGGTTTTAACACCATCTAATATTGTATCTAAAGTGTTCGTACTCATTCTAGCAATTTTAGAATCTAGATGATCAACTAGTGTTTGAAGTTGAACGCAAAGTTCACATTCACCACTTGCTATTTTACCCTTTTCTAAACGTTTTAGTTTTGATTTTATTTCTATGACTTCTTTATCTAAACGTTGGTTTTGACTATTTAAAAGCTTGTTTTTGTTAATTAGTTTTAAGCTAATATTGCATAGTTTGTCATATTTATTATGCAATGAGTCGTCATCAAGTGATGAACTACTATAGTATTCGTGACATACCTCGTCATTTTCCATGAGACAAATTTCTTCGTCCTCCTCGTCGCTCATTCCCCACGTGCGCTCACGAACGCCTTTTGATCATCCCGCTTGGGACACTTACTAATAAAGTGGTTTGGGTCCCACATTTAAAGCAAGTACGATCATCCTTTGGCTTCGTCCTCTTTGCTTTTCCGAAAGCCTTCTTATCGCCATATGGTTGTTTGACGATCTTCCTTTCTTCTAAAGAACTTTTAAAGTCCCTCACCGCCATAGCGTACACTCGTCGTCACTACCCGAGGAGGAGTTTCTTCATCGCTGAAGCCTTTTTGGCTTTAAGGGCAAGAGATTTGTGTTTCTTTCACCTTTGAGGCTTTGAGTCTTTAGCAAGGACAAGCTCGTAAACTTTAGGTTGCCTATAAGTTCATCGAGGTGAGGATTGTCAAATCTTTTGACTCTTCGATCGCCACCTTGGATCTCCACTTCGATGGAAGTGACCTTAGATATCTCCTAACATGATTACGGCTAGAACAAGATTCATCAAGTGCTTGTAAAGATGTAATAATAGTATTAAAGTTAGCAAATGAATGATCTATAGTTTCCTCATCCGATATTGAAAATTGTTCATATTGTTGAACAAATAAATCAATTTTATTATTTTTAACTTGTTCGTTGCCTTGATGAGTTACAACTAAAGAATTCCAAATTTCTTTAGAGGTTTTAAGCATAGAAATTTTTTCAAATTCCCTTTTCGGTAAAGCATTATATAAAACCATTTTTGCTTCACTATTTTTAGAAAGCTTTTTCTTCAAATCATCATTTAGTTTATGATGAGGTATGTTAACTACATTCCCTTTATCATCTTTTGAGGTAGCCTCAAAATCGCCTTCAACAATAATGTACCAAAGATCAATATCTTTAGATTTCACATATGTTTCAATCTATTTTTCCAATATATAAAACCATTAGTTTCAAGTAGTGGTGGTCGTTGCATAGATTGCCCTTCCTTATAATTTTCGAACCCATAGTGATCGAAAAGTTTTAAAATACAATTTTATTTTAAAACTTTTATAAACTTAGCTCGATACCAATTGTGGAAAACTAGAAGGGGGTTGAATAGTTTTTGATTTTAAGTTAGTTTCAAAACTTTAAATTGCTAATACGTGAGATCTTATGGATGTAGAGAAAGTATAGATCTAATGATAAAGCAAGTAAATAAAGTAAAGCGAAGGAAAGAAAAGACACAACCGATGTATAGTGGTTCGCACAAGGACACCTTCCTTGCCCTACTCCACCCCCGAGTCACCTACTCGAGAGTTCAAGCACTATGTCAACAAACTCCTTCACTGGCGGAGAAGCCTTCACAACGTTGCTTACACTTTTTGGCACAAAGCTAGATACCGAGTCCGTAGCACGGTGGACCAAACCAACACGACTATTACACAACAAATATGTGAAATATCAAATACAAGATCTTCACTACGTAAATCTTATGGAGTGACAAATCAATCAAGGACCCTTGCTTGATGACTTGTAGAATGCTCGTGATCTCGCCTTAGAAGGACCTATATGAGGATCACAATAGAAAGAAAGAAGAACAACTCTCTAGATCAAGTGATCTATATGTTAGAAGAGAATGAGAGTGTTTGAGAGATTTAGTAAGAAGAGGGTGTTAGAATGAAGAAATGGCTCTCTATTTATAGGCAAAATCTTCCATCGTTCCCGGATCCCATGGATCCTCCCACTGGGATCCGCTCTAGTGTAATCCTAGGGATCCGTGGAACGCTTCTCTTGCCCATGGGTTTTTGGTTATGGGTCATGGGTTATGGGTTGGTCCATGGGTTTTCTTTAGATTCAATGTATCTAAGTATACATTGTATCTAGCCAACTGGTATGGGTTAAGATCCATGGGTTATGGTTTTACCATCCTAATAAACTATTACAACAAATGCTTAATTACTACATTTTGTATTTAAATGGCTATATGTAAATGCTTTACAAAAATAACATGTATCCTTATAATTATACTTAAGATAACATTATATTTGTTATCAACAAAACACAAAGAGATCGCAAAATATTAATAAACGCTTTTACGGTTTATTTGTATTAATGAAGTGATTAGTGGTTGCAGAGAAACATCTACCAAAGATGAGGCGGCATTACAACAATGCCAAGTCGACCTCATCGCTCGCATAAAGTTAATCATTAACTCGGCTAACGCCAGAAGTCGATCTCCTTCTGAGAAGGAGAAAGTTTGTAGGCTGAGGAACTTTTGTGTGGTCTCTTGAATAGTGATCATCTTCGTATTTCTCTGGTTTATCTAGTAGGTTTAGAAACCGCCGTGTTTTTTTCGTTTTGATCGGGTTTTAGATCGTATGTTAATGGTAAGGCTTGTGTAGGAAGCCTTAATTTTGGTTGAATAGTAACAACTTTTGAGTTGTTGTATTTTGGTCCTTGTACAGTAGTTACTCTTTAATATATATGCATTTCTATTGTTTTTTGTACTTGTACTGTACTTCTTTTTTTGGGTTAACTATTTGGTCTTTGCAAAAAAGAATGTGTTACATAAGTGTATAAATAGACTAACATTAGCCAAATCAAAATACATACAAGTAGCATGATCCAAGTGACTCCTTGTGCAAGTTAAGGAAATCCATTTGACAAACTTATAATATCTAATATACCAACTGAAGCTTGTATTTGACTATAGAATAGTCAAACTTCATGTGTAATGACATTAATTAATTGACTTACTAAAAGTCAACATAATTACATATGCAAATGGATACTTTTAAAACTCAATATCCCATAGACTAAATTGAGATGATTTTATAGATAATGCAAATGGATATATTTCCAAATGCATAAAATTGGTTAGTCGACATAGTACAATAACACAAATTATTTAAAGAGATCAAACATTGTCTAGGAATTACATATCAGATGAAAAATATTGTTCATTAACACATATGGCCAATGGTGAGGCCACTCTTGCTGCATAAATCTTCTTCCTTGTCCACTTTGTTGGTGAAGTCACACCCCCAGAACCAGCATCCACTTGACTTCCAGATTCACACTCGACCACATTTGCTTTAACTGCATTATGACATTGAGAATTAGATGGAACCGTATTTGCTTGAACATGGCTTTCATATTGTTCACCGATGAATGAACATGACTTTCGATTGACCACCACCGCTTGCACATGACTTTGAGATTGAGCATCGTTTGACCTTGACTTTTTTTTTTGCTTCATCTTATTACTTTTAACCCGAGTCCTCTTCTTTGATGCAACACTTACCGGAACATGAACCTATTTTTGAGACCGACATCATCGCCTTTACTTCCAGTTACACCTCATTTCCTAAGACATGTTTTCTTGTTGTGTCCAACATTGCCACAAATACCATAATCTACACTCCTACTATCTTTATCATTATCATCATTTTCAGTAAAAGCCCTAGTTCTTTTCTTTCATGGCCTACCCAATAGTTTAGGATGTTTAGGTGGAAGAATGCTTGTGGGCACATTTGACTTTTTCCAATGTCGATAACCAATTATGGGTTGGATGGTGTATGTGTAAGTTTCCTCCCAAGTCTTAAGAAAGTAACATGGATGAACCCATGATTCTACATATCCTACTTGCATTCCATTGAAGCTCATATACCGATTGGTAGCAACAACATGTTTACATGGCATACATGTAAGCTCTCATCTTCAACAAGTACAAGCGCTAGCTTCAACAGTCACAAGACACTTATCTCCTCATCCACTAACCTGATGGTTATCTCCTTCAATCCAGAAATACTATTCTTATAAGCCTCTTTCTTTATCAACTCTAACATGTGTGTTGCCTTTGGTGTTAATGGTCCGTCACACTTGTCAATTACATGCACAACATTGACTATTCTACTCATACAATATTCTCTAATGTCTTCTAAAGAAGTAATGATGAGTTAGTGCATACCTCCCACTAGTTTCTCATTAAACACTTCGCACATGTTATTAAGTAACACATCTGAATGAGCTCTCCCTACACATGTATAGAACATATTTTAGTAATACAGACAACAATGTTGTACAATGTTGAACAACAAAAGATGTAAAATTAGACAGAGATTTGGTTAGTACCTGAAAAATGCGATCTAGACCAATGGGTTGGTGGTATCTTAATTAACCAAGCATGGCCATGTTCGGTAAAACTCTTGAATGCAAGCATGGTTGCCTCAAATTTTTGGACGGTTGTTGTTGCTGCACATCTCTACAAATGTTCCTTGTAGGCTCCAACATTCCATTGCAATTTCATATTCTCATGGATGTGTCTCAAACAAAATCTCTGTTCTGCACTAGGGAATACTGCTGCTAAAGCTGAAATGATACCCTTCACAAAGGAACATCAATTCATTACTAATAAAAGTATCATTTATCAATAATATAAGTGAATATAATCAACTATAAATTCACATCACCTTTTGTCTATCGTTGATAAAAGTGTAGTTTAAATTTGGCTGCAAGTCAAGATCATCCGCTATTCATTCAAGAAACCAAGCCCATGAATCTTTTTTCACCAGAATCGCATAGGCTAAAGGGTATATTCCATTGTTGCTATCAATACCAACAATCTGAAGAAGTCGACCAGAAACGGACCCCTCATAAAAGCACCATCTAATCCCAACAACTCTTTGACAAGCTTTATATCCTTCCTTCAAAGCACCTCGACCAACAAAGATACCACCACCATCACCGCAACACCTCACATCTCTCGCTTGACTATACAGATAGTTCAAACTGTGGAAACAGTCCTGAGGGTGAATACACTTAGTGATGTTGCACCTCCTAAGTCATCCAAATTTTTGCAGATTATGGAATGGACGGTGGTTTCTCAAAAAGCACTTCATCAAAAGTCCAAGTAAAATATAGTTGATTAGATATTGGGACCGGTTCTTAGACTAGATTGCCTTGTTTTATTGTATTAGAACCGATCATACAACTTCCTAATTTATTATTCTGATGAACGTGATTAACCATATCAATAGGGGTCCTACTTGCAGTAAGTAAAACTTTTGAATTTCTGGATGATCCTTATTTGATAAAAATAGCATCTGCCTGCCTCTTTTTGCGCCATGATGATGTCCATCTATATTGCTTTGTAACTTGATCATCACATATCTATTACTTTGCTTTGTTGAGTGACCTGTTACTAAATGAATTGAAAGTTTCTAATACGCATCAACAAGCCAATTTACTCAAATGACAATTGTTTCTTTTTATCATTGTAGGACCACATTTTAAGATCACCACTATTCATTTTCCAATAAAATCGCATACTTTTGTATGTTTATTAGAGATCTCACAATGCATCAAGTATTTAAGACTGATGCATTTAATGCACAATACACTTGATAACTAAAGTTGGAGAAAAGACTTGTAGTTCACCAAGTCTTTGAAGAAAGCTTTTTCAAAAGCTTTTGATCCAATGCAAAACCTCTTAAAATGACTTTTGAAATACTAAAAGCTTTGATAACTTGACCCATGTGGATGCTCTTATTATGATAGGTATATTTATATGGGTTTTGGGCAAGTTAACACACCGAAAGACATTATGACCATCGAAAGACACAGAATCCACATAAAAGTACAGACAAGTGTACTTTTGTGTAGGTCCCTGTGTACTTTCAGTGTACTTTTCGTGTGTTTAACTTGTGCCCTTAGGTAGGACGGAGTGGAGCTCGGGTTCTCCATCGAGCTCAAGAACCCGCTTGGGTACACCGTCCCGTGTACTTCGGGTATGAAATTCGAGCTGGGAACCCGCGTGAAGACGTTGGAAAAGTGTACGTTGGGTTTGTGAGTAACGTTAATAAACGGCTACATTTAGCCAAAATAATTTTTTTTTTCCTATTTAACACCTAAACTTGCACCTCATTTTTCAAAATAAAAACACACAACACAAATAACAACACACATTAATCTTTCAAAAACACCAAACTATGGATCCAAGGAGAGGTAAAAAAAACTTTCACCTCGCGTCAAGGTCAGTCTCAACCATCCCCGAATCAACCAAAACAAACTCCGTTAGGATTTAGCCAATTTTATTCTCAACCATCCCCGAATCAATTTTATGTTCCACAACCCCAATCTCCACAATTTTTCCAATATAATATGGGTCCTCCTCAATTGAATCCACAACACCACAACATCATCGCTATAAGCGAGTTTTCCTGCTCAAAACCTTAGTGAAGACGTAGAGTACGTGACCAAACACAACCACTACCAAACGAAGAAGACGAAGATGAGGAAGTTCAAGAAGTCGATCCGAGAGGAAGAAAAAGCTTCACGGAGGAGGCCCCTGAAGTTTCGACGCCAAGACAAGAGGAGGCTTTGGCGAAGCATGGGTTCAAATCTCGAATGTGGTGTTGTCAGAATGAACAAAAGTCCGACGGTTTTTGGAAACGGATTCTCGAGCATTACGAGGCAACTTTGGGTTCGAGTTCACGAACATTTCATGCGTTGAATACCAAGTGGAGAGCAATGAACACGCCATGGGTATTCTCAACGGCTACTACCTCCAAGCAGACAATTACATAATCTATACTTTATTATTTACAATTACATTATTTTGTTTTTAGCTATACTTTTTATTTTACATAATCTGACTTTTTATTTACAATTACATTATTTTGTATATAATGTAGAAACGTGCTAAGGCTAGTGGGTGCAACGACTTGGACGTGGTGAAAAGTCGAAATGGATTTCTATACAAAGAAGAAAAAGACAATTTACTCATACCGTAAAGGGAGATTGTCGAGGTCATGAGAAATGGACGAGCAAGAATGTTTTCAAGATATTGGTGCTCCAAGCAATTCTTCAAAAGGAGGTCTGGGAGTATGACTCGGCAAGCAACACCATTCCCGATACGAATGACGACCCCACCCTCCAATTGAATCAAGAAAATGAAAAAGAAGCAAGTCGCATCCTCCTCGTCTATCTCAAGCGCTATGGATGAAATCAACGCCACACACAAAGAAGACACAATATTTGGAAGAAAACGCGAGATGGCGAAACAATTGTTGGCTACACAACTCGAGGGGAAGTTCAAGAATACACAACGGAGTGAAGTTTTTTGAGAGCAGATGATCACATTCGCGATCCCGCTATGTTGGAATTAGTTTCACCTAAAACGTGAACTCATGCCAAACACGGATACTTGCAAATTTTAAATTGTAGTTTCAAGTTATTTTAATTTCAACTTATGTTATGTTTATTTTTATTTTTTAAGTTGTAGTTTCAATTTTAAGTTGTAGTTTCAATTTTAAGTTGTAGTTTTTAAAGATTATGTAATGTTTTATTTTAATGAAATAGATGCTTTTATTTTAAATATCAGATGCGATTTTATGATTTAAAAAAAAAAAAAAAAAAAAATTCTAAGATTAGGCATCACTCCCACTAGTTAGGGAAGTGTTAGTAAGTAGACGGGCTAGTTTTGAGTTGGAAGGCTTTTATCTGACAGAGATGATGACCCTGGCAAGACAGCAGACAAGAACCACCCTTCCTCTTAAAAGCACAAGTTAGAAAAACCTTATTTATATTAATGTTATATGCAACATTGCTATCATGGATGCCCACCAATTACCATCCCTTCAATTTCTAGTTTTATTATTTATCAAATTGCTTGAACCTAGTGACCATAGTTTCGTGTTCATCTGGTCGACGCTTAGGATCAATGTTGATTTTTGCCCCTCCCATTTCCACATTTCACTATAGCATTGGGCTAGTGCATTTCCATGTCATCCTTTTGGGATCTGGCCTTATATAATGCGTGACATATGTTCAGGTACAGGAAACTGATGAAGCAAGGAAGAAGTTTTCTAACGCTAAATCTATCTCTTCCCCACAATTTTTTGGGGACCCGAACAAAGCTGATCTTGATGGCCAAGTCGCCCTGCAAAAGTTCAGTATGTGTTTTCCCCTAGCTATTTTTATTTGATATGTTGATATTTGAATTATCTTTTCTTTACTTCAAATTAAATTTCATGGCATCTCTCTGGTTGGCTACAAACATCATAGAGTAGTCTCTTTTGAACTTTTAATGCGATTTAATGAGCCACAGAGTAGTAGGACTTATGCACATCTTCTAGTGGACAATCACATTTATTTACTTTAATTGGAGATACTGGTGAGATATAGTTTTAGGGATAATAAATAAATCAGCAATCCATAGATACATCCAAGTGTTGTTTCGTAAAGTACTAAAGCTTGTACGTGGGTCGCCATTTGCGAAATGTTTAGAAACATGACTGAATCATTTTCTTTTTAATTGTTTTCTAGGGCTCAGCAGCCATCTCAAGTGCTGATCTATTTGGTCACGACGATTCTAACCTAGATTTGAGTGCCAGTGACCTTATCAAGGCTATCTTTCCAGGTAAGGACTGTTAAAAATGGGATTCATTGCGTTCTCGAATTTCTTAGATACCTTGAGAAAAGAGGCAGTTTCATGTATACACCCGCCAAGTTTCAACATTTCTTCTTTCCAAGTTTCATAGCATCGTATTTATACTTTCAAAAAACACTAAGAATATCAAATTTACTCATCTCATGCGTAATGCTATAAACTTATCAGAACATTTCTCATAATATATTTAAAAAAATAAAAATGGATGACTTGCAAGAATATATGTTTCATCTAATAATCAAATATGAGGCAGAACATCATGTGGTAGCTGATTCACAATAATAACTTGTTTTTATATATTTTGTTCGGTGAAACAAGCTTTTTACTATTAAAATTATCATATAAAATGAGTAATTATGGTATCTTTGTTTTTAAGGATGAATTTGATATTTTGAAAACTGGAGGGGAAATACGAAATTCCGAACTTTTAGAAGGCCAAACATGAAACTGATCTTTGAAAAGGATCATCTTCATGAGACTCTTTAAAAGTTTAAAGTATACATTATAGATAAAACTACATTGTCTAGAAATGGTCCAGTCGGTCCAGTAATTGGCCCAGGCTGTCATCACCAACGAAAACGGTGCTTTGGGCTTATCATAATCAAGGTTTATTAGTAAAAAATTATGTTTTTAAATTTATATAACTCATTTGCAATTTCAGGCACAACAAGATATGTCATCCCTAAAGAACATAGCAGGAGAAACCGGAAAGAAGTTAAGCTCCATAGCCTCGACTTTAATGAACGATTTCCAAGACAGAATCCTGTGAGAGACTATATGAGAAAGGTGTTAATTACAGAAATACCCTTATAAAGATCGTATATGTAAAGGGCAAAAATTCTCTCATATTCTACTCGGCTTCTATCATCGTATTTTGTAGGCGAAAAATTCTTTTTTAAATACTGTGATGTGTGTGTCTATCGTTTTCGTGTCTAAATTTTAAAATTTAGAGAGCTATAAAGTGAGTCAGGACATTTATGCAGTTGAGACAAGGTGATGGTGATGTATAAGGTTAAATCCTCCGAAACTGGCGTATGTATTTTACATTTTTATTAAGACTATATCAAATTTTAAAGTGTTGATGAGATTCGTAAATTCATTGGTACAATTCATAATCTTGTTTTAAGAGATTAACTTTGTGGAAGTGATTCTGTTAACAAAATCCGTTAGTTTCTATAGACTTGTTTTTGTAGTTGTTTACTTTGATTCAACTGTTTTCCTTCATCTACAAAGTACGCTATCTTACTTTTTGTTCACTTCAATTGTTTATGAATACCGATGCGACTTAATTGATCACGTGTACTAGACCAAAAACATCGAGAACTGTAGTGTCACCGAAGGCATGTACTGAGGTGAAGCACAAATATATTTGGCGACACTCCACAGTCTACTGCAATCTTTAGTGATTATCTTGTTGCATCTTCCATACCATCGTGCTACTCATGAACAGTAACTATATTACGTATTCTAGTCCAGCTGAGACATGATCTCACTAGTATAATAGGTCAATACAAATTGGTTCATGCTTAATTTTCAAATTTAATTAGCTAATGTGGATGAGAATCAAACAAACACAATGCAACTGATATGGGTGAGAAACTGTATGATCATCAAAATTGAACCCATTCATCTCTTATAAGAACGTTATCTTTCTCGCCAAAGATATTCATTTGATGAGATTCTAACTCCATACGATGAAATGATATAAACGATAAGCAAAGAACTAGGTTGTTTGGTTCTGTCCTAAATGATAAATCCGTTGTTTTAGACAGTGACACATGCAAAGTTTCGTCCTTCTCGCTCTTATGAAAAGACTATGAATATGATAAAAAGTAGTTTAAATCAGGTCTTTCTTGTTAATGCTAAGCATCTCTAGTTAGCATTTCAAATAGGAGCCAGTAAAAAGAATCGAACTTGTTGCCAAGCAACTAAACGCTAAAAACCAAACGCCAAACGTTTCTTAATACTTCAACGAGCTTGTCGCCAAACACAAACTTAATACATCGCATGTCTAAATACTTCAACAAGTTTGCCGTCAAACACATTTTCCAATACATCGCATGACTCAAGTTGAATGATTGTGGTTATTGGATTTGATCCAACGGCTCAAATCAAAAGAACTTTGATTTGGCCTTTGGATCAAATCCAATACCATATATTCCCAACTTGAGTCAAGTTATCCTCTCAACTTGAGAGGATCCCAATCCAAAAACTAAACACCAAACGTTTCTTAAAGTTTGAATAATTAATAGAGGTTTGGTCAAGATGTAAAAGAAAAGGCTATAACACGTCAACAAATAAGTTAAAAGAAGAGAAGTTGAGAGACCAGTTATGTTATGTCAACATACTTGCACTTGCGTAGTTATGTTATGTGAACATATGTCGCAGTGGCTCTTGGAATGGAAAAAATCATCAGGAATGGAATGTAAAAAAATGTTTGCTTACATGTATATAATGAAACCCATTACATCAAAACTACCATTTTTATTCATTAGGGATTATTTTATTTTTTATTTATTTTTTATTTTTTTTCATTACATCTAGGAATGAAATCAAATTTACTTAAAAGCTCTCCGTTAACTACCTATTAAACGGACCCCTGGAATAATCACAATCATTCTCACTTTGTGCCCTCTGTTCGCGTCCATATCCTTGTATCTGTTCATCATTTTTATGAAGAATGAATATTTCTCTTGTGATTCTAAGTTGGTTAAAAGTGCTGCATTCAAAGCTTTAACAAATGTTGTTTCTTACTTTTGTTTTGTCACCAACTCTGTTTTTGTCTCTGTTTCTTGTATATTCTGAAAGTTGCTAACTGATCTGAGATAATTAGTCACAAGGAAGATAAATCTTACATTTACACAAGAATAAATTAAATAAATGGAAATCTTCGACTAAATATATAAAATAAGAACCAAAGAAAGTCATTAAACAGAATTTTTTCGGAACCATGAAATGTATAGCCCTTTCTCACTCCTTAATTATACACACATGATAAAAATGAGAAATCATAACCAAAGTTTTTTCAAGTGACATACATAGCAAATATTAAAATTACATAGTTTAGCCCGGCATTCAAGGATCAAAATACCATTAATGTCACAATTACAAGTAGAACACACATACTTGGGAGTACCTTTCTGTCTTCGAACAAATGTTAATGGATGTTTGTGATCTGAAAGGGTCCACGTGCCCTTGTAGAAAATGTTTTCATAATAATTAATTGGACTAAGGCCTTTAAGGTGAAAAGAATTCTTGCAATTGTGACAATGATAGAGCGGGCGTTTGGGGTGCATCTCCATCTCACAAATATCACAATAGAAGTCTTCGGGGTGATCTTCAACTGGAGGATACGTCAAAGGGATTTCATGTCCTCTGCAAAACCTGTGACCAAGGGACAGTGGCGACCTCACTGCACAAAACATGTCTAGTTGGAAGTCACAAGCCTTGCAAGCATAGCTTATACCATTATACCAATAGTTACATGCCTTACACCCACTATTAGGTTCAATAAGTTGGGTAAGAGGATGTTCATGGGATATATGTTTGATAGTGTTTTGTAAAAATGCACAATTTACACAAAAGTATAAATCGAATTTACTTTTACATTTGTACGCAAACGTGTTGCCATAGCTGTAACAACCACTGCATTTATAAAAGTACTCCTCTCGTGACATGTCTTCCAAGTCAAGTGTATGATCAGGGTAAAGTTGATGTTGTAATGTGAGGGGTAAGTCAGCACAATATTTGTGGAGATTGAATGAACATCCCTCTTTGCAGCATCTATAGTATGGAAATGACAAGCAGGGCCGGTCCTGAGTTATATGATGCCCCAAGAAATGATCGGAAAATGCCCATATTGAAAATTGTATAGCAAAAAAAATACACTATATATATCTTGTATAACTCATACCTTAAGAGTTAATTGCAAATTTCATCTACGTGGTTTACACTCAGCCACACCTTTCATCCTTTTTATAAAATAAGTAGAACTGAAGTTTTTATGATTGACAAATCTTTTATCTTTCGTCATTTTTGACCCAAAAAAAAAAAAAAAGTAACACTAACCGCACCTTAAAAGAGCAAAATATGCAGGATTTATCAACCATAGAAACAGTCGCGCTTATTTTGTAGAAAAAACGAGATGTACGATTGTGTATAATCATAAAAACAAAATGTGAAATTTACTCTTAAAGCAATAATACGTTTATGCACAACATATTTGTCAACTCGTGAAAATGAACAACATGTCAAACTGACCTTCTCGTTGGTTCAACCACTTGAAACGATTTCAAAAAACATATTATAATTTTTATGTTTTATTTCAAAACTTTATACAAAATAAACATCATCAAATATTTGAAATATATTGTCAAAACTTTATACCAACGTTTGAAATGAAAACAATCTAGTAATTCGACAATACGGAGTAATGTACTTAAATGTTATACGAATAATAAAGAAATAAATAATTGAGAAATGTTTTTATCAAGTCTCACGTGACATGTTACAGTAACAAAAAGTCTCACGTGACAATTTTGAGGATGTAAAAGTTTTCTCTCCATATTTAAGACCAATTAATTTTACCATCACTTTATCTTCTCCATTTAACCAGGTACCATCTCGCCGGAAATAAACTTTTTTTTTAAAGGCTGCCGGAAATAAACTTAATATATAAACCTAACACCAGAAATTTGATGCCCTCGACTTATTTGATGCCTTGGGCGGTCGCCCAGCTCGCCCAGCCCCAGGGCCGGCCCTGATGACAAGGGTCGTACACACACATAACATACCTCTATTGGATCACTAACGTCGGGAATATTGTTATCTTCGGGTTTTGCAGTAAGGATTAATGGATGATCATGACTTGGATGGGTGATTTCTACTTCATCATTGTTGTCAAGAGATAACTGATTGAGATGCAGTAGTTTCAATGGATCCAGAAATGGTGCCGACATTGGAAAATGCAGCAAATCGTTTGTGTCTTCATTGGCAGCAGAAGTACTTGGATCCTCTGAAATCACGCACTCCTAATTAGAAAGAGAAAACAAACAAAAATGAAGACAAGTTATAATTAGTTACCTGGAGGAGTAGGCGGCCCTGCATTTAAGGCACATTTGATATGAGCGAAATATCTACAGTTTGCACAGTGATACAGCCATTCATCCCGTCTAATGTATTTTTTGCAAAAGTCGCAATATTGGGGAAAATTAAAGAAATGATCTGGAAGCGAATAGACGAGAACAAGTTTGTGTTTAGGGTGATGTGGTAGGTTGAGGATAGTGTCTAAGTTTGTACAACCGTTGTGGATATAGAAGTCACAGCTATCACATAGATAGAACAAGTCTTTTTCTTCAGTTTTGCAAGCATCACAAAGGATTGCACCAGGTCTTGATTGGAGGGTTAAAGTGTGTTTTGGGTGACCTTCATGTTTCAACTTGACCATTGCCTCTTCCTTGATTGCATCAACTTCTGACTTGCGAGCAATCTCAACAGCACAACAATTAATGCAAAAGGTGTATACAGGCTCATCACTTTCAACATAACACAACCCATGAGTTAAGCCTTTAAGAAGACACATATCACAATTAAAATATCTGAATCCTGTTTTTATTGGATTAACGAGTGTTAGAGGGTGCTGAAATATGGAAGGGAAGTTAATAGTGAGTGGAAGCAGTGCACATGATTTATGCAGAAAAAAACGACACTCGGTGCAAGCATATGCAGAGGCACTTGAGGAAATAGGTCCTTCACATGCAAAGCAGCCAACAACGTCTCCTTTCTCTTCATCGTTACCACCTTCGTTCCAATTCTCGATGAGCTCCAAAGGATGCTCTTGGTGAGCAAAATGATTCATCTCTTCCATTTTCACTCTCAAACCTTAGATTGATGATGTATAAAACTTTTGACAATATCTTAAACGAGAATGAAATTTTCTATTTAAATTCAAACCAAGCTGAAAAACTTTTATCCGTTTAGCTGTAGAAAAACCAAAGGTTTAAAAGCCAGTAAACAGCAATTAGTTTCTACTAACACTCATTAACAAAATGAAACATTGAACTCCAGAGAGAAATTGAGAGTACAAATCTGAATATGCAATAAAACTCTCACTGGTATCTTGTATCCGTCATACTGCAGTGACTATTATACCCACAACATTTTGTTGAATTTGATCTCGTCCACATTGAATGTCTGTTTGGCAAGGGTATGATTGTCATTTCACATTGAATGTCTGTGTGCAGAGTAAATAGTTGTGTGCACATGGGGTCATTCTCTTTAATAATTGTTTGGTACAAAGTTTTCGTAATAAAAGGGTAGACGACGTAAATGGGGTCATTCTCTTTAATAATTGTAATAAAAGCGGGCCATGGTTATAAAAGATTGGCCCCAACAAGTCTTCATCAAATCAAATGGTATCATTGATAGATATTGTGCTGACTGATGTATTGTTTTCAATCCGTTCAAAAAGGGATTAATTTATATGTTAGGATAATGGCCACAATTTTTCATAAAAATACACCAAGAATGAATCGCGACCCATAAAAGTTAATCGTGACCACAAAAAAGAATCGTGACCCACATTTAAAGACAATATCAGTAGTTTAACGCCACAATAAATCAGAATTAATATATTCCCTTTATATAATAAAGAATGTATTTTTAAGAGAACGATAAAGAGACTAAACTTGCCTAATTTGCGCTAAAGTTATGTTATTATTTTAATGGTTGGAGCAATAACCCACTTATTTTACAACCATTGTGACGACGACATTATTTTTGCGCCTAAAATTGTTTTCAAGTTTAGCCCCTATCATTTCTCATTTTTAAAGTGTCATGTTTGATATCGTATTTTTTAAGTTGAAGAATATCAATGTATTTTTTAAAGTGTCTCGTTTTGGTACGTGTACTTTTTAAGATGTAGAATAACAATACACTTTTCATAAGTGTTCCAATTTGGTACGTAATCAACGTACCAAATGGAAACACTTATAGAAAATACATTGCTATTTTACAACTTAAAAAAAGACACGTACCAAATTGGAACACTTATGAAAGTACATTGCTATTCTACAACTTAAAAAAATACAAGTACCAAAACGGGACACTTTAAAAAGTACATTACTATTCTACGACTTAATCACTTTCAAAAAAATAATCTGTTGTTTGGTTGATGCTTTCAACGCTGGCGATAAAATTTAAAAAAAGAAAAGACACAAAATAAACCAAAATCTTTTGAAGTCCCCTCATGGTCACTTTTTAACTCAACGTCCAAAATGGTCACGCAGAATCACTGACCCAGCCCACTCAAAATTCGCCACGTGTCCAAATGAAAGTACATTTTTACTTTTATTCTAACAAAATAACCACCAATATTACTTGAACCGACGGCTACTCAACCTTCTTTTACTCGACTTACATTTATCCACGTGCAAATTTACCTCGGGAAAGTAAAAAGTACAAAAAAAAAGAAAGAAAGTACAAAACAGTTTTATCCGATGGTACCATATTTTTCTTTTCCAATGTACATGGAAACCCGATCTTTTGCAAAAACCATCGGATCATACACAAAAAATCATCGATACATGATCTTCAATCCAAATCTGATTATCATTCTCAAACATAAACACAAAAAACATATATTGTCACCGATTGAGATGATTGAGTTGATCGAATTTTTGTTTATGTCCAATGGATTCACCCTTTCATCGCGTTGATGTAAGTATCATTTTTAGATGTAATAAATGTTTAATCCTGTAGTTAGGTTTGGGATTCTTACAGATCAGATTGCACGTTAATAATCAAGCCTTTTGGGTATATTAATTTTGGTGAAAAAAGTTGGTCAATTGGAAAACCAAACTGCTTTGTGGCTTTTAGATGTAATAAATTTTAATCCTTTAGTTAGTATCATGTATTTGTTGTTCCAAGAACACAATATACCCATGAAGACTCAATAACTCGTAGTTAGTATCATGTATAAATTAGTATTATTTTAATATTTTGTTTTTGTTAACCTAGGTTTATGATTCGAAGGTTAGTTTGAGAACTAAGCTACACCTTCTAAAAACAATAGCAAAGAAGTTGGCAGCTAAAGAGGAAAGGTATAACAAGTTTAAAAGGAGTGTTTTTGGTCCGTGGTTAGATATTAGAACGGAGGACCATGATAATCATGTCCTGAACTTTTTGCTTCAACACCAAAGGATTATCAAAGACGCTAGTACTGATATGCCTTTTTTTTTTCGATATTGGTCACAATACATTAGAGTTTGGTAGGAGGGAATTTTGTTTGTTAACTGGTTTTAAATTTGGAAATCCTTCTTTAAAGCATTTGAGTAACAATGTTTCAAATTTCCATAACCGTGTATTTCCTACTCTACCTAGAATAAAGGGTGACAATCTTAAAGCACTTCTTGAAACGGATAATGATTTTAAAAAGCTATCTCATGATGATTCAGTCCGTGTTTGTCTTTTGCTGGCTTTAGAGTGTGTATTCATGGGTAACGAGCTTAGGCACGTTATACCAGATGAGATTTTGGCTTTAGTGGATGATTTTTATGCTTTTGATACTTTCCCTTGGGGACAATATATTTGGCACGAGCTTCACCTTAGGGTGTATAATGTTGATTCAACACACCATAAGGATATTTTTAAAAAAATTGCAACACACGGGAAAAAAATACAAGCCTCAATATTCTTCGAACGGATTTGTTTTCGTCTTTAAGGTTAGCAAGCTTTCTCATTTATTGCTTGTCTCATGCATTGTTTGTCTCATTTATGTCATTGCAGTGTAGATTGTGTAGGCAGTTGACCCCACCCATACCATAAGTGTTGACCCAACCCACCCTTTAGTATCTAAATGCTATGTTTGACTCCCCAAATCTACTTTTGAGTGTGGTTTTAATCAACTTTTGAGTGCAACTGCATTGTTATCAGAATATGTGGTCATATGGAATAGAATACTTCATTTATTGTGACGTTTATATCAATCTAATAACATAATGCAGTGACGTAATTTTGACTGACTTTTGAAGTAGATAGATTTGAGATGTTTTCTCATCCGAAATCGTTAGATTAGAAACCGATGCTTGACTAATGGTTGTCAAACACAACATGTTCATATTAAGCTTAAACTTGTAGCGTAAATCAAGTATCATATATCTTTGTTACGTTGGCATATAAAATCACGGGATGTTGGCCATTATGCTACAATCCACAAGAATAAAGAACTAAAAGAAATCTCGATAATTTGGTCGTGGCTAATGTTCTATATAGCGTAACCTTTACACGCTTTATAATTCTCCGATATTATTTAGCTAGTAAGTTAGTTTAGTTATTTAACATTAATGGTTTTAAAACCTTTACAGATTTGGTTATTGGAAATTTTTCCGAATGCTACAAATTGGTGGCACAAAGAAGATGATGTTGTACCCCGTTGTGTTTCGTGGAGTGATGGTATAACATTTACAAAAGGTGATTGTGAGAGTCTATTTTATTCTAGAGAGCCAATTAACTCACTTGTCCCCACCGAAAAGGAGATGAAAACATCATGGTGGACATGTAGTTTAGACTATTTCAAGAATGGCTCCACAGAAGATGCATCTCATAGACCTTTATAAAAGAGGAAGGTTGGGATTAAAACAGAGGTTATTTTTCGTACACATGTTCACACGGAGGTTCACCGTGAGGTACACGTTCGTACTGAGGTGCATAGTTATGAAGGATTGGATGACCCAACGCTTGCACAGAAGGTTGAGGATATTGAGCATGCATTTGGCAATCATTTAAGTGCACTTGAGAAATATGTGAAACCTCCCAAGGATACATCTTTTATGCAGATGTCGAGTGTATATGATAATCCTAGTGAAGTTGATCAAGACTCAAAGGTTTGTTGTTTCTAAACAAAATTTTTATGTTTACATTGAATGTGTAAATAAGATTATATATATTACCTTATTTTTGCAGTCCTCTAGTAGATTATCAGAAAATTCTGAACCTCGAGTTGATCTTATAAAGAAGATTGAGCATATTGAAGCATTCTTTGGGAGACGTTTAACAACACTTGAGCAATACGTTAAGAATGGCATTAACGAGACTATGGAGCCTTGTAGTGCATCTGATCATGATCCAAAGGTTGTTAATACTGCAAATCAAGAAAAGGTAAGTTCTTGAATTTTGTTTCCTTATCAACATGGCGTATATTATTACAAGAAGGTTGTTAAGGGCTAAGATTAGCACCATTTTTTGCAGCCCTCTCTTAACGAGACTGTGAAGCCCACTAGTGCAAAGGTTGAGAACAGGTTTAACGAGACTGTGGAGCCCACTTGTTCAAAGGTCGAGAACAACTTTAACGAGAATGTGGAGCCCATTGCAAATGAAGAAAATGTAATATTAGTAAGTTCTTTAATTTTGTTTCCTTCATTATTTATCTTTATGCATAATCGATCATTATTTATCTTTATGCAGCCCTCTCTTGAACCTGACAATGCAAATGAAGAAAAGGTAATATTATTACATAACGAGACTATGGATATTATTACATAACACTCGTCATACAATAACGTTATATTTTATTTATTCTTCTTATGTAGCCCTCAAATGCATTTGATAATGATTTCAAATTGCATCCTGACATGGATATTCAACATGATCCAAAGGAAATGGAAGGAAGATTATAATGGTGGAATTAACCAAACTGACCCTGAAATATTGGATTCAGCATATAGAAACATGTTTGACTCACCGCTTCCTGATCATGTAGTCATTTTTAACCATATCCTTGTTTATTTGATCATATTGTTAATACAAATAAGCCGTAAAAACGTTTATTTATATTTTACGATCTTCTAATGTTTTGTCGATAACAAACATAAATTCATTTTAAGGAAACAAATAAAATACGTAAATGGTTTGAGCCAATAGTTTTCTAACACACTTACGTTTTCACATAAAACACTAAAACAAGTATAAGTGATTTTATGACGTAGTAATACATATGTACAACAACTAATGTTTACATATTGGGCAAATATATACATAAATAGTATGTATTATAATGGGTAATATAAATGGGTAGAAACTTAAGTATTTGACCCATTAACCAAATACATTGAATGTAGTTGGGTACAACCCAAAGTCTATGACCCATACCCATGGAACTTGACCCATAACCCATTGCATGACATCATGCTTAAGTCATACATGATTTTAATCCATGGCCCATAGTTTTAATCCATGAACCATGGACTAGATGCATTGCATCTTGGGATACATTGTATCTACTTTGATACCATGATCATAACCCATGACCCATGACCCAAAACCCATGGGCAAAGGGGCGCCCCACGGATCCCAAGATTAGATCGACGGATCCTCAAGTGAGGATCCGTGGGATCCGTGGAATAGTAGTCGCTTTCTCTATAAATAGTGAGCCGTTTCTTCATTGTTTCTCACCCTTTCACATATTTTCTCTTTGAGTTAAAACTCTCTAACCCCGGATCCAAGTGATCTATGTATGTAGTTTTGTTTTGTGTGATTCTCTAGGTTCCTCTTAAAGGCGAGATCACCACCTTTTGAAGTCAAGCAAGCTCAAGTCCATGAGTTGCCATGCTTTGTTATCATCAAGACTACTGAGGTTCTCTTGTTGATAGTTTTCTTCTTTCTCATAAGAAGTGTAGTGTTGAATACATTAGTGAAAGATGTCTCTAGTGTCAAGACGAAGATATTAGTGAAGGGTGTCATTCGTCCATATTGAAAGCATTAGTGAAGGGTGCTTAGAAGTCAAGGCTAGAGGCATTAGTGAAGGGTACCTAGAAGTCAAGTTACAAGACATTAGTGAAGGGTGTCTTGAAGATCGAGTCAAAGGCATTAGTGAAAGGTGCCTAAGGTGTACATTCGATATGGTGTGATTCGATGTAAAAGATAGATTAGTAATGGGTCAAAGGATATTGTTATCTTTGTTGATGTTATTATAAGGAGTAGATCTCCTTTGGGGTTAGGTGTTGGTGTAGTGTTGGGTAGTAGTTCCTCCATTGTAATGGAACTCGGTATCTAGCCTAGTACCAGATAAAGGGTAGGCGACGTTGTGATACGTTTGGTTCTACCTTGTGGAAGAACCCGATGTCTAGCCTTGTACCGGATAAAGAGTAGGCAACGCTATGAAGGTTTCTCCACCATAAGGAGCTGGTGTTGTGTAGTGATTACGAACTCTCGAGTAGGTGACTCGGGAGTGGAGTAGGCAAGGAAGGTGTCCTTGTAGCCGAACCACTATAAATACTGCGTTGTGGTTTTGTGCTTCTTACTCTTTATCTTTTCATTACATATTTATATTTCTATATGTTTGTTTATCAACATCCAACATACATCCAAATAGATTGACATAAGTCGATCTAAATATTTTAAAACCAAGTTTTTAATTGGTAAAACTATTCAACCCCCCTTCTAATTTTCTACAATTGGCATCAGAGCTTCGTTACCAAGTTTCCTAAAGTATATTGTACTTTAAAAACTTGATACGATCCGTGGTTAATTGAAAACTACAAAGAAGGTCTTTTACAAAAACAAACACCATGTTTTTAAAACACCTTGTTTGGATGTTGATTAGATAACAACATTTCTTATTTATTTAAATTGCACTAACCTTCTTTGTCATGTTGCTTAGTTAAAGCTCATACCTACCAAGCCATAGGAATTGCTTGGTAACAAGACTACCTTCCCTAAGAAGGTATCTTAAACACGAAGGAACCGGAATTGTCTTCTGACATTTGTTGTGTCATTTGTAAAGACATTCCTAAGTGCTTTAGAGGTATGATTTTCCGCTTATCTCTAAATAACATTAGCTTAATAAATAAGTATGCTTATATAGGAATTTATATGATTATCTTTTGTGCATATTCATATATTACACGTAGCTTCGTTAGGAAACTTTTTCTCGCATACGTGTTACTCTTTCGTCTAAAGTCGAGGTTTATAAAATTAGTGTTTTAATTCTTATAATCCATAAATCATATCTTTCTAATAATAAAACAAAACACAAATTTCAAAAATTCCTCCTTCCCCATAAAACCCCTCCGACGTCCACTTCACCAAATCCTCACTTTTTCAAATCTTCCACTTTAAAAAATTACCTCTCATTCAAAACTTCATCTTCCTCCTCATCTCATCTTATCTCAAACCAAAACCAAGAAGGTTCGTCATCAACATGGTTTACATCGCCCTCGTACTCATCGCCTTAACACTCATCGCTCTCGTGTTCCCTATGATGAAGTTCTCATATGGAGACATATACATTGTGTTGTTAATCTACATTGGTGTTATATACCCAATCCTTTGTATCGTTCTTAGCATTGAAATGAAATATTACTAATATTCTAGTTTATCTAGTTTATTCTCATAATGTGTTTGTCATTTCTTTTGATTTATATCTTTCGTATTTTTCGTGATACATTAGAAACCATTAATGCATGCTAAAAGAAAATGTAGGCTAATACACATATCTTGGTATAAAACTATAAAGATGTAAAAACCTATGTTTTTATCAAAAATCTTGTTTCTGTTACTACAGATCCACGGATCCCTGTAGGTATACTAGCCGGATCCCTTATAGAAGGGAACCGTGAGAACCGTCTAATGCAGGTTTTACTGACCAGGTTTTAATATTTATAAAGTCTCGTTATACCTATGGTCTACCCTAATGCACTAACGGGCAGTGTACCCGGTCGTGTGTAGTGTAGTATTTGGTAAAACCGAGGTCGTCCCAAGAGCTATGTGTGTTGGATTATTACTAAGTCTAGGTGTCACAGTTTTTAATACGATTATGATAGGGATATAATTAATTAACTACTAAAGCAGAAAACAGCAAATAAAGGCAAAGGATAAATCACTAGAGGAGAGTGGTGCTAACCTAGTTATTCCTCCTAGCTAGTAATGTCTATGTCTACTTACTTCCAATTACTTCAGGTGGGGTCAAAGTCGAGAGGACAACATTTGGTCAATTCGCCTAACCTATCAAAGAAAGATGCCACCACAGGAGAAGTCGTGTCCCTCATAAGTCCTGTTGTTCCCGGTCAACTAAGCCAAGTCATTAAGTACCGCTACATGCTAGATTTATAATAGTGAGTGCCCGTTAGCAACTTAAACACTCACCCCTAATTCTTAAGTTCATCCAAACGGTAGGTGATCGCTGGTCAAATCGCACAAGTAGAAAGGGACGTCGGTTGGTCATATCTTACCTTTCCCATCTCAGTCCGCTCACCTAGGGTCAGTTGGTCATATCTCCTAGGCAATTGACCTCTACCGCCATTCAAAACTACCGAAACAAAGGTAGCTACCAATAAACTATGCATGCATACATTTAGAAATAATTATGCAGAAGTAATATAAAAGCAGACAAAACAATTAAGGAATCATAACTAGGCCAGCACCAAGAGGTGCTTAGCCGCTCATATTAACGATACAAATCAATTCAATATTCAAAGGTACGAAATACATGAATCGAAAGTAAAGAAAAGATAAAATTCTAATGCTTATCGTAGGGGAGTGATTTCTCCCTTGGAGACAGCTCCGTATGCTCCTCTGGACCTGCCTTTGGCTTCTTCCCACGTTCTTTGGTTGTGATGTGTGGAATAGGATGATTAGAAATGCTTGAATTCGTGGGGTATTTATAGGCCAGATATGGGTTACGGCGTAACTAATATAAGAGTTATGCCGTAACCTTCAATTCCTTCGTATTTTACACTAGATCTGCTGGTTACGGCGTAACCTTATGAGTGGTTACGCCGTAGTCTTCAATATTACTTGGTTACGCCGTAGTTGGTGAAATAGTTACGGCGTAGTTATCAGCGGCGTGGAACCTCATTTGACCTAATATAGTTACGTCGTTCTGAGTCACGCTTTAGTTACGGCGTAATGTGAGAGATGAGTTACGCGGTAACTTCTTCAAAGTCAGCATACTATGATAAATCTTTTGATATTTCTCCAATTCCGCGTCTCTTTAGCTCCAATGCTCGTAATTTACCCGAAAGTGGAAAACAATGGAAAAAGCGTAAATCCATATAAATGATATAAATTACAAGCATTATTGGGGAAATTGACACTTAATATTCGTGACTATTTGATGTTATCAAATATCCCCACTGAACTCTACTTGCCCTCAAGTAGACCTTATTAGAAAGATTCCTAAAAGATATCTCCCAAGACCGAAAATATAAGTTTACAAATCCCTTATGCTAGAATAAAACAAAGCCGAACACCTTACGAAATGGGAACAAAACACTCAAATCTCTCAACTATTCTAAGTGTCAATTTCGGGTGATCACTCAATCGCATTGATCATAGCATGTATTCTATCATAAGCTTGGCGGTTACACAAATCTCCACCACTAGAGTTAAGGGCTAAACAATTCTCGAAGGCAATATGGGTAGACACGACAAAGGTTAAGGGTGACTCGTCATTACTAACATGTCACGCGAAGTGGAAAAATCAATGATACATGACCAAATCCATGGCCAAGACACCAAAGATTGCTCATTGCATCACATAGACACGATTCATGACTAAAGGGTAGGATAAGACATGGGATATATAAATGGTGTAAAATAAAAACAAGGTGTAGTCTAAATCTATAACCAAGTCATCACCACTTACCGTCCGCCCAACGCTCAAGCTTTGAAGTCAAGAAACCGGATCATGAAATACTAGGTAGATGTGTCATTAGAGGACGCCGTGATGGGCACACTACCTTTTCTCCAACTGCTGGCATAATTACCAACCCAATCTTGAATGCGACCGAGGTGGCCTCCTCGATACTAAATCTATAAAGCTCATAACATAGTGCTTATAACATTGCACTTTACAATAACTAAATAACATAACAATTATTATTTTTTTAATTTTTTAATTTTTTTTTCGAATCATTTTTTTTTCAACATAACAATAATAACATAATATCCCCCCACTTGAGATGAACAACGGGAATTCGGGGGGTCTTCAATGATCTTCAAGGATATGTCGTCGATGAAAGTGTGATTTCCAAACCTTTCCACTTGAATCTTGAACTTAGGCAAATGATGACTTCCCAATCACAAATAAAGATTACAGGGTAGGCTAAGGTGTATAGGTGTATCGAAACAATATACAGGGTTAACAAAATGAAAAGAATGGCTCAGATGGGTGTATCTAGGGGTATCTTGCACTGAAGGTGAGTGCAACAAAAGGGTTTCACATGGGGGTCGAGAAGTCGAGGTGACTAATCGATAGACACACAATGGTAGGCTATTTGGGTGATAATCCTATAATATTGCCTTCTTAAACTAAAAAGTCCAAATACATCGAGCATACCTCGTCTATGGTCTCGAAATGATGCAAAGGCCAAGTTCTAAAGTTTACAAGCTACTGGCACACTCATAATTTGGTGGATTTGGGGTAAAATATTGGAAACGGATAAGGCTAATCTCACCATATAATACCAAGGGTTGTATGTGCTCGGCTAAGGTCTAATCTAGTTAGGTTAAGAAAAATATGTCAAAATTTTAAAAGTGGCATAATTTTTCAAAATAAACTAGAAAAACGAGGGCAAAATAAAGTACAAGAGATAATTCTACTCCCGTCCCCCACTTGAATTGTACAAAGTCCCTTTGTACTAAGCGTTAAATAAAGGTGAAGCGAAAAGTAGAATTAGAGCGAGAACTTCCGAAATTTGCTCCAAAAGAAAGAAGGCCCACGAAAAGAGACGCGTGCCTTTGGATAAGCAAAGATGAACAAACTTCAATCCCCGAAATCACACTACCGACAAGCATAATTCTAAAAAGAAAAAAATGAAAATGAAAACAAACCTAAATCACTTTCAGAGGAATCACGGTTGCATTTAGCATATGCAACAAGCCTTTTAAACCACTTGGTGTCCCAGTGGACGAGTGAAGTCTCGTGAGGGTTTACAGGAACACACCCACAAAGTTCATTTAAAATACTAATACAAGGTTATTGCGCTTTTAAAATGAAAGAATTAAAGCGAGAAGAAGGTTACGTCGTAACTCTTTGAGGGAGTTATGCAGAATCGGCAAAACCGACATAAGTCAGCAAAGCGAGTGGTTACGGTGTAACCACTGAGATGGTATTACGCCGTAATTGGTAATGCGTCAAAAATACTGCTGCAAAGGGTTGGTTATGGCGTAACCACTGAGATGAGATACGCCGTAACTAGGATCATATCAGCAAACTGCAGCAGCAATCTTTTCCTCGTTTCCTGCAAAAAATGGTTAAAAACACAAAACCCAACAACAAAGGAAAAAAATAAAAGAAAGGGATAATTCGGGTTGTCTCCGAAGAGCACTTTTCTTTATTTCTGAGTCTTTAAGTTAGACTCGAGCGCTGGGCTTCATGGGGGCCTTTGGACTTCCCAACTTCCTCCATGTCTTTCATCAAGTTACTGCACCCAACCGACATTTGTGGCGGGCGGAGGTATTCTTTAGTTTCAATCTTCCGAATTTTGCAAAATTTTTCCTCCGGTCCTAAATGGTATCGAGTGAACTCATATTTTTCGGCTATAATTGGTGGCGGTCTCTTAAACGGGATGCCAAGGAGTTTGCATCTTCTTTTCTTGTGTACTTCATCATCAGGGTCAATGAAACCGTCCTCACCTTGTAGCTCGAGGTAATCGAAATCATCATCGTCGAAATCGGTGTCTTTAGGTTGGTCATCGTTTTCTACGAGTATTTGCTTGCATTCTTCACTTTCCTTCTTTGATGAGTCCTTGGTGTCATCCTCTGATTTTCCATTTGGAGATTCATCGTTAGGTTGATCTTTACTCATACAGCCATTCCAGATTTTCTCCTTAGTTAACGTCAATTTTTTCGTATTTGATTTCGACCCAATCGTCGAAACCGAGATCATCCGCCAAGGCAATTGTTCTTTCGAATCATTATTCGAGGTCCATAGGAACTCGCCTTCCCAGCTCTCTCAATGCCGCCTTCCCATTACATTCATAATCAAAAGGGTTGCAGGAAGCCCAAACATTTCCGTCAGCGGTTTTAATTTGTTCAGACCAATGATTTTGAGTCCCTTCATTATTGTCTTTTTCAGAAGGAATATCTTCGAAGGGCTTAATGGTTTTTCCTTGAAGAATATGTTTTTCATATATGAGTTCCAGATTTCTATACAAAACCGAATTAATTATTGCGTCCCCGAATCTTACCGAGTACCAATCTCTGAATGACAGATCTCCAAAATCGACTTCATGCCTCCCTGATTCATGTGGGCATATCCAAACTTCGTTCTTCACATTACCCCCTCCGTTGCAATACTCACGAAAGGGTTGCAAGTTGGCAAGCTTGTGTAATCTCATCTTCCGTGATGAGTAAGGTCTCTGAGAATGCTTGATAGGTGGTCCTTCCAATTCGTTAATCGAAAATTTGGCTAACCTTTCTTCGTCGTTAAGTGTAGTCCACATGTATCTGTCATCATTTACCCTCTCTTTATCAACTCCGCCATCGCAGGTTTTCCGAGGGTCACAAGAGACCCACAAACTGTAGCATTCTCCATCGTCAATTGCAGTAGCCTTAGACCAATGGCTCTTCCTTTTAGAGTTGTCGATCTTGGTACCCATGTCGTTGCTTGTATTCTGGTTACACCGTAACTCTGAGATGTGATTACGGCGTAACTCACTTTCGCCTTCAGTATTAGACTCATCGGAGGACTTCTCATTTTCAGAAAATACAACTTTACATATTGTAGATTTGTTCTTTTGTGCCTCATTTCTTCTTTGTACCTCGTCGCCAAGCTTTCCAATCATAGTTTCCAAGTTCTTTAGTGATATGTCATGGGAAGAAAGGGTTTTGTTTGTATTATCTTGGAAATTTTTCAGCCATTCTTCTTGCTCCTTTTACCTCTTGGTTGAATCCACAAGGTACTTATTAATAATTTCCTCTAAGTTAGCTCTTCTTTCATTACGCTCATAATACGGTGAGGGTCCTCCACGATACCCATTACGATTATCCCCGTAGAACGGTCTATTCTCTCCATATTTAGCTTCCTCGATCGTATTTTCTGTGTCAATTTTAGGACAATTCTTAGTCAGATGTCCCCTGCGGCACATTTCGCAGCCGACTTGGATGGCATGAACAGTTTCTTTGATTTTTAACATATCTCGACCTAAATTCTCAAGCTTGTTGGTTATTGCAGCAATTCCATCGAAGCTTCCGCCTTGGTTTCTTTTTCTTCCTCCGTCGTGCCATTTTTGAGAATGATCAGCCATTTTTTGAATGGCTTCAATTGCAAGAGTAGGAGTCATGTTCGGGATAGGTCCTTGATAGTCCAACATCTGCCTTGTAGTTACGTTGATTCCTTTGTAGAAGATGTTGACCTTTTGCTGGTTGTTCGAGTAAGACATTTGTAAAGGAGATCGTTGTATCTGTCCCAAGCTTGATACAATGTTTCATCGTCTTCTTGTTTAAAATTATGGATCTCCAAAAGCTGGTTAGAAATCTTTGACGGCGGACAATATCTCCGAATAAAGTGCTTCATAAGTAGAGCCCAGTATTAATTGCCTCAGCGGGCAATCTTCGATCCATCTTCCGGCGGCTCCAAGAAGAGTCATGTGGAATACCCTAAGCATAACAGCATCATGAGACACACTCGGATGTTGAAAAGGCTTGCGATATATAGGACATTTTCGACGTGCTCATATGCATCCTCGTCCCTGTTTCCTGAAAAAGGGTTAGCACGAAGCTCCCTCATAAATTGGTCTTTAATTTCAAAACGGACATCCGCTCCAATTGCCGGTCTTACGAGACCCGACCCTTGTTCAGCTATTGTTAACGCCAAATATTCCTCAAGAGTGAGGTCATTGGTGTTAACAACTTCCATGGTACCTGAAAACTTAAATAATGATCATGAGAATTATAGAAAAGTTTAAAACAAAATGAAAATGAAAGACTTAATAGCAATCCTAATATAACTCCCCGGCAGCGGCGCCAAAAACTTGATGCAGGTTTTAACTGACTAGGTTTTAATATTTATAAAGTCTCGTTATACCTATGGTCTACCCTAATGCACTAACGGGCAGTTTACCCAGTCGTGTGTAGTGTAGTATTCGGTAAAACCGAGGTCGTCCCAAGAGCTATGTGTGTTGGATTCTTACTAAGTCTAGGTGTCACAGTTTTTAATATGATTATAATAGGGAGATAATTAATTAACTACTAAAGCAGAAAACAACAAATAAAGGCAAAGGATAAATAAATAGAGGAGATTGGTGCTAACCTAGTTATTCCTCCTAGCTAGTAATGTCTACGCTACTTACTTCCAATTACTTGGTGGGGTCAAAGTCGAGAGGACAACATTTGGTCAATTCGCCTAACCTATTAGCAAAGATGCCACCACGGAGAAGTCGGTGTCCCTCATAAGTCCTGTTGTTCTTGGTCCCTAAGCCAAGTCATTAAGTGCCGCTACATGCTAGATTTATAATAGTGAGTGCCCGGCATTAGCAACTTAAACACTCACCCCTAATTCTTAAGTTCATCCAAACGGTAGGTGATCAGTTGGTCAAATCGCACAAGTAGAAAGGGTCGTCGTCATTGGTCATATCTTACCCTTCCGCCTTAGTCCGCCTCACCGCCATTCAAAACTACCGAAACAAGGGTAGCTACCAATAAACTATGCATGCATACACTTAGAAATAATTATGCGAAAGTAATATAAACGCAGACAAAACAATTAAGGAATCATAACTAGGCCAGCACCAAGAGGTGCTTAGCCGCTCATATTAACCATACAAATCAATTCAATATTCAAAGGTACGAAATACATGAATCGAAAGTAAAGAAAAGATAAAATGCTAATGCTTATCGTAGGGGAGTGATTTCTCCCTTGGAGACAGCTCCGTATGCTCCTCTAGACCTGCATTTGGCTTCTTCCCACGTTCTTTGGTTGTGATGTATGGAATGGGATGATTAGAAATGCTGGAATTCGTGGGGTATTTATAGGCCAGATCTGGGTTACGGCGTAACTAATATAAGAGTTACGCCGTAACCTTCAATTCCTTAGTATTTTACACTAGATCTACTGGTTACGGTGTAAACTTATGAGTGGTTACGCCGTAGTCTTCAATATTACTTGGTTACGCCGTAGTTGGTGAAATAGTTACGGCGTAGTTATCAGCAGCGTGGAACCTCATTTGACCTAATATAGTTACGTCGTAGCTTTTGGGGAGAGTTACACCGTAACCTTCTGATGAGTTGGTTTTCTGAGTCACGCTTTAATTACGGCGTAATGTGAGAGATGAGTTCTGTTGTAACTTCTTCAAAGTCGACATACTATGATAAATCTTTTGATATTTCTCCAATTTCGCCTCTTTAGCTCCAATGCTCGTAATTTACCCGAAGTGGAAAACAATGGAAAAAGCGTAAATCCATATAAATGATATAAATTACAAGCATTATTGGAGGAAATTGACACTTAATATTCATGACTATTTGATGTTATCACCGTCCTTCTGGATAACAGTTTTTCATGCAAAATAAAAACCGTTTTCTTCCCAAAAGAAATGTTCCACTAGAATGTCAAACATTAAGTGAGTTAATTTTCATTGTTAATAAATATCTTGTAAAAATGTTAGGTAATCATTGTTTTGCCCGTAATACGTCACATCCTATTAACTCTTCTCTTCTATAGGTTTCGCTATGTCGCATGAGTATGAGTTCGATTTTTCACTCACTAGCGTCTATACCCCTAACATCTCTCTTGAGCCCAACACACCTGGCAATCATGTCCGTGGGTTGAATAATATCGAAACCCGTCACTTCCATGAAGGACGTATTGTCGACACTCCTCTATAATACGAAGAAGGTATCAATACCTCTTTCCGAACCATAGGACTAGAATGTCTTCTCGAAATTAACGAGAAAATATGTCCGAGGTTTGTATTGAAATTCTTCCGTCAAGTTGAACTCGTTCGTAACGAGGATTGCTCTCTATCTCTTTGGTTTTGGATCAAAAACCAAAAGTTTGTTCTAACCCTTGGGCAATTTGCTCACATCCTCCAAATTCCAAATCATGGACAATGTGCCTTCACTGAAGATTGGTCTCTTGATTCTCTCTTTAACTATCATGAAGAAAATAGTCTATATTGTTCACACATACCTTCCCCGGAACACTTGACTCGCATAATATGCAAACCCCACTCCGATCCGAACATTATCTATACACGGGATATCTGAGAAGAGTACAAGGCTCTTGCACTCATCCTACGTGAAAATGTTTGGAGTCTTAGGGGAAATCGAGAAATCCTTCCCGCTTGTTGTGCTCACATAATGTATTGTTTGCTAACACAACAACCATACAATCTCGCCTACTTCTTCGCAAGGCGAATTGTAAATCTTCAAGGCTCCAAGAACAAACTAACCCCTTATGGAATGTTCTTGACACGCCTTTATCATCACATCATGTACTTCCACCCTCAATTTCAAAGTCCGTTGTACGTACTTGTGAACAAGATGATGGAACCTCTAAATACATCTCTCATAAAGACTTTCTTCATTCCCGAATCGATGAACACTCATCAACCATTTGATGATCCATCTAGCGAAAATGCTCAAGGAACTTAGCTTTCTTTCAAAATAGGGTCAATCCTTAGTATTCATGCTTTATCAATGTAATGCAATTTCTTCATGAAATAAAACATCTTACATATGATATCTCTACTACATTAGTGTTAGAACTTCTTAGAAAAACAATAACTTTTGAATTACGATGCACTGTGCAACCCTTGCATACCTTTTGTAAAGGTTCTGCTTAGCAGAGATACGGATCCCAAAGTTTGTGCTAGACGGATCCCTACTCTTAGGGAACCGTGGGATCCGGCGAACAGAAATGCAATTGCAATCATTGTATTTCAAAACATGTCTTTAGATCACTTCACACTAAGCTAGACATACTACCTTAAGACAAATTGAGTCCTTATTAAGTTGAGTAAATGTTTCGTACTCACGCATAACTCATTTAGATCACACTCAAAGCACCTGTAGATCTATCGTCTCACCAAAACTCATTACTCTTCCGCCATTATACTCACACATGATCCCTCACATGTTAAAACATCTAGCTTTAGAAACCTTTCAATTATAGCAAATTGATTATAGTCATCCTAACCTCAAAATAGGTCGAAATGGGTCAAATTCTAGCTTTTCCATCTTAAGCTTTTAGGATATCTTCCAAAACATTATCTTAAGTTACTATCTGGTCTCTAGTATCATTTAGCTCCATTTGACACTCTCAAATATTTAGTGTCATCTTTGGTCACTCATTGGTTCTCATGAAAGTTCCAATTTCTTCCATAAAAGGCAATCATTAGCTACATCACTCATTGCCCTTAAGCATTTAAGTACCCTTTCATTAAAGACACTTAGATGGACTAAAACACTCAAGAAGGTATAGGCATTAGACCTTACAAACATCATTGTTATTTTTTCCTAGTTGCTGAGAGACGGATCCCTTGAATTAGCCTAGACGGATCCCTCATTGGAGGGAACCGTGGGATCCGTATGACAGATTCATGTCAACTCTAGCTAAAACAATCATTTCAAGCTCATCTTGCTAACTTGAACACTCCATCTCATCTTAATTAAGTTCCTAGATCAGTACAACTCTGAAATTGACTCTTGTGCATGCTAATCATCACATTCCAAGGAATCTTAGTGGCTTAAGTCTTGAATGCACTTGCCAAATCCCTTGCTTTAAAAACCACATTGTTAGGACTCCTAAAGTCATCATCTTCATCCTCATTTTCAGACTTAGAAACCTTTACAAACCTCTTTGAATCATCTCATCATGAGGAAAGCTCCAGTGGTAACTCATCCACCAAAGGACCACCCAAGAAAATTGCTCGAGTTGTACACGAAATTTCTTCAACCGAATCATCTCGGTCAAATCCACAAATGCCGTGATTTCTCCTCCACCAACTCAACCAATCAAACCAATCCCAAAAGGATAGTTCCCACAAAACTACCTATGCCAAACACCACCATACCTCCTAAACCAAACAATCACATTTCCACTAAACCATCACCATTGGTGCCTAGAGCCCTTTCATTCACCACTCCACTCTCATCACCACACCTCTACAAGCTAGAGGATTTGCCTCCTAGGCCATCTCATCCTCCACCACCGGCAACATTCTCCTCATTAGGAGGAATACTGGATCAAATCAAGGTGTTGAGTCAACACTAGCTCCGACTTCCTTTTCGCCGTCACCATAAAATAATCCCATTTGGACTATAAGAAATGATCAAAGTCAACCACCTGATCACATGGAAGTTACACCTCTCTACCACCACCACCATTCTTGGTCGAGCCATCTTCGAATGCGTCTCCACCAATCCCTCCATCGTTTGAGGCTCCTCAACCCGCTTCACTTGATCCTTCACATCCAGCAATTTCCTTTCTTCCATCACCACTACCTAGCCATGACAAAGATTGTTATCATTGTCAACATGTTCAAAAGTTTGATACATGAAGTACGAGAAGATCAACGTTTCATGTTTTATCACCTCCTCGAACGTTTCGATGAGATTAAACCTAAAAAAACTTGAGCTAGAAGATTTTAGTGGTGTCCTAGTATCAAGCGTAACTTAGATAGTCTAGTAACTCAAAATCATGTATCGTTCATTTTCTTAGTTTTTAGAGTCATGTATATCATATCTCTAGTTTTATTAAAGGGCTAATTCTAAGAATTTATCTTTTGCTCAAGGTGTCATCACTTTTTAGGAAAAAAGTTTGGGTATTTCCAAAATAGACTTTGAGACTTGCGACTTTTTCCTTCCAATGTAAGAGTGACAAGTGTCCTGACACTTTTCAGATTCCAATCATTTTCGTACCTATGATTTTTAGTCGACTAATATCCAGCGACTTTTTAAGATTCGCGTGATTTTTTTTTGATATTTTCGAGAAAAAGTCAAACTTTAAAAGTAATATTTTATTCCTTTTGCTCCTTCCCAATGTCGAGCGACTTAAGCGAATTAATTTAGCGTTTTAGGCAAATAGTACCTTTGTATCATTATCCAATTTTACACCACGGTAAAATAGTTTTACTTATCACATATCTTTCCTAACAAATGAATTAGAATAACACATACATTACACCCCATTACAAAATTTCTCCTAGAAGTCAAGAACCATCGCCTTCTCGAAATCCCGCAAAAAAATGTTTCAGATTCGGTATGTATTTTTATGTTGATATATATAAATTGTTCGTATATTTGTTTTTCCCTTATTTATTTGAAATTAATCATGTTTAATAGTAGTTTTGCAACAACAATTTTGTTTATTTAATTAGCAAAGGTTTTAGATTGTGTTTGGGTTTGTAATTTATCCGTGTCCGAGATGTGATTCTTTGTTGTTCTAACTTTTGAAAATATATTTGGTATTTGTTACAAAATTGTAGTGTGAGGCTTGGATGATTAAATGCGCTTTGTTACTCATTTTATTTTTCATTTGTAGGAATATGAGGCTAAAATCATCATCGAAGTAAACCAAACTACTTTTCTTTAATAAAATCCAAGTTGGATAAAATCGAAGGAAGTTGTTTCGCAACTTGTTTGATGAAATGGTTGGACCTTTCTTATTTTGATCACGAAGCACATATGATAGATTATGTTTACAAAACAATGTTATCCGAATGAAAATCATTATGATATGCCGATTGTATATTATATTGATGACCGTCCCTACATTTCGGTCGTCCGAGTTTTCGCTTATCCTTGGTTTTAATTTTGGAAAAGTAAGTTTTGAAAATATGGATCTGGACACCTCAATTTTATGTCAAGGGTTTTCCCAAAACATTCGTGTTCAAAATTACAAACTTAGATATTCTTGGCTTAATTGAGGATGAAGAGGCATTTGGTATCATATGCGACGAAGATGCGACGTGTTTGTCTATTGTTAGCTTTGGAGGTTATCTTCATGGGCGATTATTGGTTCGGAAGTTGATGTTTCTCTCATGCGATTAGTTGAAAACCTAGATGATTGGGATGCCTTTCCATGGGAGAGCATATTTGGAGGCATTTGTATGATGAAATTTTGATGTTGCGATAAACACAAGTGGGATTTGATAAGGTTTTAAAAGGTACCTTTTAAGGGGTCATTTAAGCCCTTATTCGATCATACAGATCCGTTATTGCTTAATATCGTTCCTTTTCACTTTTAGGTCTCTTGAAGGCAAAATCTGGAATGATGCTTATTTGACTAAAAGCGAATATCTGAAGAAAATGGCCAAAGTCGAATCGAGACACTCAAAGTCTTTGAAACATAAAGCGTGGCGTCACATGCATATCTGCGACGCCGTCGGGAAGGAATTTTGCGACGGGTCGAGCGAAATTGCATGTTTTCAAGGGACGACGTCGAGTTCTAAAGAGTAGGCCCGTTACTCGGACGGCCTAGATGCGCCAAGACGGCGTCGAGTGAAGGGACGGCACACGGTCATAAGGTGACGCGTCGCAAGGTTTACGTGGCCAAGACGAAACCCTAATGATGGCGACACGGCGGCGCCACGAAACATAAGGTGACGCCGTCGCAGATGTAATCTTATATATAGAATCCGAATTTTTCGGTTTTGAGTGTAGTCTTTTGGAGTAAACACCTAAAACCGAACCAAGGCTTTCTTGTGCGATTTTAGGGTTCTAAACCCTATTATACATCAAGATAAGTATTTACTTCATTAATTTAATTATGTCTTTGATTGATTGTGTGTATGCTTGCATGTTTACCATGTCCGCTAAATTACTTGTGTGTTTGCTTAGATGTATGAAACCTAGTTGTTAATTATTGTTAGGTTGTCTCTTATCTTAATTGTAATTGGCTTAGAGTGCGACTAGGCTATCGTTGTGTTTAATACTTGATAAATCTTTGATAGTTTATGAATGACTTAGTGGATTTCGTTTACTAAACCCAAAGATAACCTCAAAGTTAGTTTATGAATGACTTAGTGGATTTTGTTTACTACACTTAAAGGTGACTTCAAAGAGTTAGGGAATGCACACCTTACGACCTTAGAAAACACAACGCGTTAAGAATAAGGACGTGACAATTCAACCATCAATAGGAGATAACTAGGGAGTAGTAGAATCTAGGTAAACACATCTTTAACTATCATACGAGCACACAACAATAGATATAGACTATCCTCACCTTAGTTAATTAGATAATTAGATAGTAGAGTAATCGGTAGAAATACCAACCCCCAAATTCAAACCCGAGATTCGTACCTTTCCATTTCATAAAAATATAAAAGATAAAAATAATCTTCCTCAACCCCAACCTTAGCGTAGTAACTTCTCACTAGCATTCCTATTCCCCAGAGAACGATATCAATACCCGTGGCTTACCCTAATTACTACACTACAACGATTAGGTTCATCGCCTAGGGTGTTATAAAACTTGCTCGAAGAAAAGGAAGTTTCCTTGACCCCGAACGACGCGCGTGGCGTTATCAAGTTTTGGCGCATTGCGGGAATAGAATAGCTAGTTAGTAGTCCACCTCGTTTAGGTTCTTTGCTTGATTCCTATCAAGTAAATTTTTCTTTTATTAGCTTCCTCGTAGTCTATCCCCCTTCTTTGTGCCTTTGTTCGTAAAACTTTTCCATTGACTCTTCCGTTCACCATTATGGAGAACGCGAATCCGCCAAAACTTTCACCCAATCAACGAAATCCACTACATAATCTACCCTTTCCACTCCAAAATGAGATCTTGAGGTTCCAAAGAACATCATGATGAATCCTTTCCCGAGGCTTGGACTCGAATTAAATATTTATTGCAAAAGTCCTTTATCATGGTATTGACTTCACTGTTTCCACCGCATTCTTTTACACTCGTACGCCTACTAAACCCAAAGGAGGCTTGACTATGTAGCGGATGGGGATATTTGGGGATGTGGTGTTCGACATGCATGGAAACCTTTGAGATTCACGCCCAATTTAGAAGTGGAACATGGGACCCAAAATCGAATCTTTAGACCTATTTTCAATTTGGAAACTTGATCCGGAAAGGTTGTTTAGGAAGGAGATGATTAGAGTTGAGGTACCAAGGTGCATGTCATGGTTAGGCGCTACCACAATACAAAATGAATACATAGGTGATCTTGATAAGATGGAGGATAGAGTAGAAAATCCAACCCCATCGGATAACCCACAAGTCTTACCATCACTGAGGAACACACATCGCCTATAACTTACCGGAAGAAGTAGAAGAGACTATAGGAACCCCAATTAGAGAACCTTTGGACCAAACGCCATTAGAGAATGTAGGTTTAGATGCTTGTTGTCATGACCTCTCTTAGTCCTAGGGAAGTTCCATATTTTGATGAACCGAGCCTCACTTAAAAACCTTACCCAATTTTCCGTCTTTAGATGTGAATCTTGGAATTGAATTAGCCCCAATCCACCCATCAAAATAGATAGTCCGGTAGTTGCTTGATAAAGGTGGTAGATTCTAGGCCATGTAGAGTAGAAGCCGATATAGGAGTAACCCATGACCTTACACACTTATATCACCCATTCATGGTTGATAACAAGAAACACTATGGGTTTAAACCGGGTTTATTAGGGTCAAGATGGATCCTTAACCATGAATCTTTTGAAGTTGGTAGAAAATGATCCATTCTTAGGAGAGAGATTTGATTCTCTCGCTACACCAATAGACTTAGGTAAGGTTATAATGAATAGAGCACACTTCTTCGAGCATATAAATCAACCATCATCCTCTCCTCACGTAGCAAATTTCCACCCTAAGGGTGTGTATTGCTACTATCACCCGCACTTGAACTTAAGTGTAGGAAAACTTCCCTTTATCTCGTTAAATAAGGGTAGAGTCGGGGCTCGTGACTCGAACAAAAACAAGCGCTTCTTGGGAGGCAACCCATGTGTATTTGTTTTTCATTTTCATTTTTGTCGTATATCTTTTATTGATTGTTTATTCTCATGTTTAAATTTGTAAAAAGCTTTATTTTGTCTTTAACCTCGTCTTAATTACATATAAAGGTATTTTACATAAGGGATAAGTGTAGGGAGGATTACACACGTTTCAAAAGAAACGTAAACATGAGAATTACAATTAATTAAAAGATATATATGTTTGTTTGTTCGAGTCAAATGCTTGTATCGAGTCATAATGAATGTTTTGCGAAATTTTTCCGATTCTAAAGATGTAAATTTTCCAAAAATCGCACCGTTTTGTCGGGATAACTGACGTCGAGATTGCAACTGACGTCGGGAAGGAGTAAAGACATCGATTACTTTTTCTCGTTTTCGAGCTACTTATAAATTTTTGGAATTTTCCGTGTCTTAATTTTCTTAGAAATTCAGTAAACATCCATTCCACAAGCATTATATCCTAGTTTTAATCGAGTCTTATATATTTTATTACCGCCGATTTTACTTGAAGGTTTCGTTGTTTTCTTCAAGTGTGCGAGTTTAGTTTGTCAAGAAGAAGTTACAAAAGATTGGAAGGAGCTTTTCACGCATAAATTCTTCTTGAAAAGAATTTAACCACCACTTTACACGGATCTACCGAGCTAATCGGGAGTATTAGTTTCTTTCGTTTTAATTACCTTCTTTATCATAACTTTGATATTTTCGGGAACATTGGGGACAATGTTCGGTTTAAGTGTAGGAGGGAAAATAAAGCGGGAACTTTGAAACTATGCTTATCCTTGACTATTTGCTTTGTCCAATTGTGATTGTGTAATAAACCATGAGAAATGTCGGTTAGGGTAATTTTGGCACCAAATTTAAAATTTTTCATGACATATAAGAGTGGGCCATTAGTCTTAACAAAAGCGCCTCATGGATAGGAAGTTATATGACTAGCACAAAAACCTTACCACCTAAATTCCACCCAAAATGTGAGGATCGCCTTAGATTAGTAGGAATTAAAGCATTCATCTTTAATGCTTAGAGTGTGAACCGTAGTATATTAGATTCTAGAACTTGTTTTGTGATGCATTCCGAGATCGCTAGTGAGACTACACTTGTGTAGTTAGGAATAACTAAATAATAAGAGGCATTAGGATAAACCCTTGTTTGACACCGTAATATAATTACTTCTTCCATATCGGTTGAGTAATTCCCCACACCCTTTGCGTTGACTCATCTTTAGTACACGATACCCTAGTTAACCCCTCGAGCCTATCCTTTTCGCGGTTCTCGTGATGTTTCGGTTTTCCGGATATCAATGAAGAGCATTGTTTACACCCCACCCCAAATATACACCCAAATCGCCTTTAGCCTACCTTTATTGCACTCACTTTTAGTGCAATTTATGTTATCACCCAAAACCCTTAGTTCAATTATCGGTTGCTTGCATGAGTTGCTAAGTCGAGTCATATCCTTTGTATACAGTTTTGGGATGATTGGGATTCATGGGAAAAGTTAAAGTTTATGAAATATAGGGAAGAGAACGTTAAACTCAAATTCCTTTGTTTGCATAATAATGTACTCCAAGTGTTTTGATCTTTTCAATTCGGGTCAAATTAGTGTTAGAGTAATAAAACTCAAGTGTAGGGATGTGTCTATAAATCCTATCATTTTGATGTACCGTAGAGGATGGTAGAGTAAAGTGTATGCAAAAAAAAAAAAAAAAAAAAAAAAAAAAAAAAAAAAAAAAAAAAAAAAAAAAAAAAAAACCATACGGGCTACCATCCTACATCTATCTTTTAAATTATGTTTGTTTATTTTCGTTGCCTAGAGTTTTAGAGTGTCGAGTCTTGGCTTAGCAACGCCATTCTTCGTATACTTGCAACATAGAGGTTTTGACTATCCACCACTAAATAGCCTATCCCACCAAACCCTTCATTTCCTACCGTAAGCCTAACATTACAACCCTTTAAAAGACCTCTTTGATAGTCTTTCCTAGGTGCTACGCCAAAGCGACGGAGGTTTGATCTATTCTGAGCCTATGGTAATCTATGTACTAGGACCGGTTAATGAGTGTTTATCTTCCATTTCCGATTTGTTATATTTCATATATACACCCGAGAGAGATGTGAGTATCCAAACACCCCATGTGAGGTGCTAGTATGTAATTTCGTGCTTGTTATGACTTTTATGGGCTTATATGTGTTGTGGACCGTTTTGAATGAATGCTTCATGACCCTAACTTATAAATTAATTGGCTAAAAGCACATTTGCTTGAGGACAAGCAAATACCAAGTGTAGGGATATTTGATAAGGTTTTAAAGGTACCTTTTAAGGGGTCATTTAAGCCCTTATTCGATCACTGTATCCGTTATTGCTTAATATCGTTCCTTTTCACTTTTAGGTCTCTTGAAGGCAAAATGGAATGATGCTTATTTGACGAAAAGCGCGAATATCTGAAGAAAATGGCCAAAGTCGAATCGAGACACTCAAAGTCTTTGAAACATAAAGCGTGCGGCGCCATCAGATATCTGCGACGCCGCGGGAAGGAATTTTATGACGGGTCGAAGCGAAATTGCATGTTTTCAAGGGACGACGCGGGTTCTAAAGGAGTAGGCCGTCGTTACTCGGACGGCCTAGATGCGCCCAAGACGGCCGAGTGAAGGGACGGCGTCATAAATATAGGTGGACGTCGCAAGGTTTACGTGGCCAAGACGAAACCCTAATGACGGCGACACGACGGCGCCACGAAACATAAGGTGGCGTCGCAGATGTAATCTTATATATAGAATCCGAATTTTCGGTTTTGAGTGTAGTCTTTTGGAGTAAAACCTAAAACCGAACCAAGGCTTTCTTGTGCAGTATTTTAGGGTTCTAAACCCTATTATACATCAAGATAAGTATTTACTTCATTAATTTAATTATGTCTTTGATTGATTGTGTGTATGCTTGCATGTTTACCATGTCAAGCTAAATTACTTGTGTGTTTGCTTAGATGTATGAAACCTAGTTGTTAATTATTGTTAGGTTGTCTCTTATCTTAATTGTAATTGGCTTAGAGTGCGACTAGGCTATCGTTGTGTTTAATACTTGATAAATCTTTGATAGTTTATGAATGACTTAGTGGATTTCGTTTACTAAACCCAAAGATAACCTCAAAGTTAGTTTATGAATGACTTAGTGGATTTTGTTTACTACACTTAAAGGTGACTTCAAAGAGTTAGGGAATGCACACCTTACGACCTTAGAAAACACAACGCGTTAAGAATAAGGACGTGACAATTCAACCATCAATAGGAGATAACTAGGGAGTAGTAGAATCTAGGTAAACACATCTTTAACTATCATACGAGCACACAACAATAGATATAGACTATCCTCACCTTAGTTAATTAGATAATTAGATAGTAGAGTAATCGGTAGAAATACCAACCCCCAAATTCAAACCCCGAGATTCGTACCTTTCCATTTCATAAAAATATAAAAGATAAAAAATAATCTTCCTCAACCCCAACCTTAGCGTAGTAACTTCTCACTAGCATTCCTATTCCCCTAGAGAACGATATCAATACCCGTGGCTTACCCTAATTACTACACTACAACGATTAGGTTCACTGCCTAGGGTGTTATAAAACTTGCTCGAAGAAAAGGAAGTTTCCTTGACCCCGAACGACGCGTGTAGCGTTATCAATTTCCTTCAAGGTATTAACAAAGACCACAAGTTTGTTCCAACCTATACACTGTCAGGATTCGTTTCGGCTTTCAAGGTTAATATTTTATATATCAATATAAACTGGATTCATTTTGTGTATCAATATTTTATGTTATTATTTTTATTGAAATTCCAAAACCGTATAGATTTGGATATCGAGTCTTTGAAAGAAGCATTCTATGGTGGAATAAAGTTCGATATTATGCCAAGAGGAGTAAGCGTGGTCAAAGAATACACCCTTCAAAAGATCCGATTATAAGTTTCTTTTGGAAAGGTAAAGTAATATATAAAATTTTCTTATTAATGCAATCTTTATTTCTACATTAATGCAATCTTTTATTGAACATTATTATTTGTTTTTAAGGATTCAATCTGTCAAAGAACCGACACCGACAATAGCGAGAGGAGATCGATTGGTATATAAAGTTTACGCATTTTCCATGATTACATACCTAGAACTCCACCGGTGAAAACAACACATCTCTATGACGAGTGGTTGAAGAAGATGGCGCAGACGCAAACGTGGCAAGGACCGAAGGAAACATTTACCTATTATACGCAGGAGTGAGAGCAAGATAATAGAGATCACCTAACACAGATCGTGTTATTGAGAGTTAAATAAGCGTTTGTTCAAACTTGAGACAATTATTCGAGTTATTTAAGCATTTGTTCAAACTCATAGACCCATCAATAATCACACGACTCATCGATAATAATATACGCACCTTTTTCGTGTTCTTGCTCGAGAAAGAAATGGGGTAATATATCCTTTTTTCTTATTTTTTATCGTATATATACTTTGACATTATCGAAGTCGCTAGCGATGGATTGAAAGCCTCTAGCGATGGTTTCATATACTCTAGCAGTGGATACATGAAATTTACAAAAACAAACCCTTCAAGTATTATCGAAGTCGCTAGCAATGGATTGAAAACCACTAGCGTGGTTTCATATACTCTAGCGATGGATACACGAAATTTTCAAAAACGACCCTTCCATTATCCATTATCCATTATCGTGAAGTCGCTAGCGATGGATTGAAAACCACCAGCGGTGTTTTCATATACACTAGCGGTGGATACACGAAATTTTCAAAAATGACCCTTGAATTATCCATTATCGTGAAGTCGCTAGCATGCATTGAAAACCACTAGCGGTGGTTTCATATACTCTAGCGGTGGATACACGAAATTTTCAAAAAAATTCTTCCAAGATCCATTATCGTGAAGTCGCTAGCGATGGATTGAAAACCACTAGCGTTGTTTTCATATACACTAGCAGTGGATACACGAAATTTACAAAACAACCCTTCAATTATCCATTATCTTTTGTATATATTCTTTTTTATAAATACTTATTTTCATTCTTAGGAGAAATTGAGTTAAGTAATGATCTGCGGCATCTTAGTGCACAATTTTGTGATGAGCTTAATCATGATTTTCTTGACTTGTTTGAGTCAAGTCACCAAGCATTGATACTAGTTCATCGGTAGCGGCTAGATGAATTTTCGATGACGATCTTGCAAAGGTAATGTACAAAATCAAGAAACAAGTGTAAACTCTTTCCGCACCATAACATATCATAACGATAGTTATTTATAAACCGACAGAATTTATTATCCAAGAAGAATTAAGGTTGCGACATGAAGAATTAGAAAGTGCCGGTTAAAGAGCAAGAGTTGATGCAACAATGTAAGAGGTTAAGGATTGAAGAGGACAAGTTGATAATGAGGGAAGAGGAAAAGAGGTTGCGATGAAAATGAACGAAAGAAAGGGAGAAGCTATCATGAACTCGATCATATGAAAGCCAAGAGAGCGCATTTTGCGTTTCCAAGAGGAGTGAACAACGCTCGGTGAAGCTAATTCGTATTATTGGACCAATGCATATCTTTGAAAAGAAAAGACGATGCTCTAGCTTACTCCGATCCAGATATGAGTGAAAAACTTAAATTTGTCACGCCTTGGGTTGAGGTATGAAAAATACTTCTTGACAACCTTTAAAATATATTTTGTTAATGACAATTGATTATAAGTTTAATCGTTTCATATACTAGGATCTTGCACGCCCACCAATGTCGTCAACAGAGTTCATTTTACAAATGAATTTGACGAATTTCTTGGACAAATAGGACCACTTAAGCGCAAGTTTCCTTGGTGTGACGATGTGTGTGGATAGAAGGTTTTGGGAAAGTTTGGTTTGCTTAGACCCGCCTAGGAAAGGTGGCAAGGGATGAGGCAAGTACTCATACAACTGTACCTACATAATTGATTTCTTATAACGCTTATCACACTCATTCATGTTTCAAATTTACAAACACATAGAGTTGTGGGTTAATTACCTTTGGCATGTTAGGCCCGATACGACTAATTGGGCGATGGTTAGTAGCTATTTTGTTCAAACACATACAAAATTCTTTGCCGTTGTGGTATGCTAATGGTGAAAGATACTCTATTCCATGGTCTCGACGTTAACACGTAGTAACAATATATATATATATATATATATATATATATATATATATATATATATATATATATATATATATATATATATATATATATATATATATATATATATATATATTTCATAATACTTGATTAGCTTTTGCCATATATTGATATTATGTTTGTGACCCAAACGTTGTAGGTTTTCATGCCTATTAATGAAACTCAAGCTCATTGGTGTCTTGCCCGTTTGGAGATAAACACTCGCATTGTTACCTTTTATGATAGCGGTCAAACTTTTGAAGAGGAATGTCGAGAGTTTTATATCAAACTGAGGGAGTGTTTAAAGGTTTGGCTATTTATTCATATGTCATAAGAATTAATACATAACCGTTTAACCAGGTTTTAAAACATTAGATTTTTTAAACAGTTCTACTTTTGTCCTGACTACAATTACCCGAGGTCCTAGCACAAGCGCAAGTATTTGAGAAGAAATACATTGATCCGGCTAGTTATTTCATTACATTTACTATCACGAACAAGTACCAAGCGGTAGGATATTTGGTGATTGTGGTATTTGGGTATGTATTTTTATACCGCTTGGCTTTTGGTCTACCATTGGATGTGAAGGATCGTGATTCAGTGCGCTTTCAAACCGTGAACAAATGGCTAGGTTTTTTTAAACACCGTGTTTGTGTTTAGCTATGTTCTATTTTTTTGATGTATTACTTGAAACAAATTGAAAACCATATGCTCCCTTGAATGGTTTTGTATTCAACATTTTGTATTATAGTTGTGTTCAAACTAATGTAGAGACGTTACAAATTTGTTTACTAGTAATATTTTTCTATAAAAATAAGCAAAAAAATATTAACCACACACCAAATTATGGATATACAAAGTAGGCCAAACCCATGCATGCTAGTTTACAAGTACTGTCCATTCGTTATGCATTATCCAACATTACATACTAGGCGACTTTTTTTGGGTGAGTTTGAGTATATCTTAGATATATCATTTGAGTATGGTCAGAATGTACTTTTAGACACTTTTTAACTGCTCACTTTTTGTACCTTTTGTATATTTTTACCCATCGTTAACTAAAACTACCCATATTTTATCTTACATATATTTTCTGCTTTTCGACTTCTACTAAATATGGCATCGAAAAACACGTAATCAAAGGTCTGTTATGAATTATGGTATCAAGAATGGGTGTAAGTTTGTCCATTTTATTTTTCTCTGTTAAATTTTATCTTAAATATCTTTTGTTTTGCTGAATTATTTCCATTGTTACACAGAATGTCTGAAAACAGTCAAGATCTTGGGTTTGATGTTTATCATGGCAGTCAGTTTTTTTTTATCCCTTAAGTTATTTAGGTGGAGATGTTTTACATTTGAGGTTACCTAGGTTGAGTAGGTTATCGTATTCTCAAATATGTGACATGCTGTTGAAAGAAATTAAGGAGGATATTTGGGCTTGGTATTTTTGTCTTCCAAGTAGTAGTCTGGAGGAAGGGTTGACCCTTGTAGAAGATGATAATGATGTCCAGAAACTGTATGACATGGCTGAGCTCCATGGTCTAGTTGAGATCTATGTTTGTCATCAGCCACAGGTTCATTTAGTTACCTACTATCACAAGAACCTGTCTTTTGATTCCTCAGACGATGATCTGACATTTAAAATTAAAAGTCACGAAAAGAAAAAAAAAGATGTCGACTGTCTGTCGTTTGAAGAACTAATGGCATGGGAAGAAGAGGAAAAAAGTTCACCAGCCTACCTTAGGACACCTTATATCAAGCCTTTTGTTGAAGCTAGTTTATTCAGAGGAAAGTCTAAATTTGGTGGTATTAATGACCTTGAATACATTCCTCCTTGTTTAAGGACTACATCCGACCTTATGTGTCGAATGACTTTGAAGATTCTTGGACACGTAACTCCACCTTTATTCGAGTGTTTGTCAAACGAACGCTGGTTGGAGATTAGTCCGTTAAGAGGTAAGAACCTTTTAACGAATTTGAGGCTGCTGATAATCATGACCTTCAGGATCCACATTCAACAATATGTATACTCCCATCTACTCAAAACAGCCCTTTAAAGTGTAAGAGGTTTTTTAATGACATTGATGGCCTTCCTACAGTTGGAAGCTCAACTGTAGTTCATTATGTGTCCAAGAAAAGTCGTTTTGAAACTGGTACCTTGAAATCTAGGAGATTATTTGATGAATTTGAAGAAGTTGGTAGTAATCAATCTGATGATATGAAGGGTGATGAGGCAATCGTTTGGTTAACGATCAAGTAATAGTTGCGATTCCACACCGATGGTTCCATGTCATACCCAGCCTCTTCTGATCCAAGTAATTCGAAGGTATTATGAAGGCTATCATGTGGTAGTTATTTGATCTTCCAGGGTGGTATGTACCCTGTTAAACAATTTGTATTTTTGTTCCTTTCCATGCATGATGACTAGTTAGTGTATGTTACAAACTACACTAACTAGTCATCATGATGAAACAATTTATTTTCAGTATGTGGTGAAGGCTTGTTAGTGTATGTTACAAACTAGTATGTGATGATGGTTCTACTACCATGTGTATGTTACATTGCTATTATTTTGATTAAATATGCTGATGTCTATCAGCACAACTATCTCGATAACAAAACTACAAAGAATCATCTCAATAAATTGTTTCATAGATAAGATTTTCCACACAACCATTACATTGTTAAAATGTAGACTCATAACATTTATTATTGAACCATTACATCCATTCAAACAAGATTGCTAGAACCACATCCTTCTTCGCTTGATTTCCTTTCCTTGAGTTTTTCAAAGTACTCTTCCAGATCTTGAATCCTTTTTGCCAATGCCTTAACTTTTCTCGGTGTAATGCCATCTTGCTTCTCCTTACACGTAATATCACCATCTAGTTTTTTCTTCTCAGATAAATCTAAAGCCATTGTGGATTGTTGTATGTGTGCCATCAAATTGTCATCAGCATCCTCTTTCCTGTTTGTCACTTGTTCATAATTACCTTTTCCAGATAAGTTCAAAGCCATTGTAGATTGTTGTATGTGGACTATAGAATTGACTGTATTTATGCTTATTTTGTTGACTTGTGTTTAGGCGGGAAAATTATTTTGGCCGGAGAATAGATAAGCGTATTTTGTAGCGATATAGTCGAGCGACTTTTTAAAGCGATTTATGAAACACTAAAACCTTATCTTTTAGCTATTTTTGGCCACATTCAATCTCTACCCGACCGTAACCCTTGCTTTTTCGTAAGCTCACAATTTCGTTCAATTATTAAATTGAATTTCGAAAAGGTTCGTGATCCTTTATTGTCATGGTCCCCATATAAATATTATTTGTCTTTTATGTTTGAATATTCATTATCAAAATTTTAGCATTAACTTACCTTTACATGCTTGTAATTGTTTATAAGGTAATCATGGCCATCGAGTTTGTGGTGCGACCAAACGACAATTTTACCCGGGTTTCTTGAGCTTCCTCGATTTGTCGACCATGCTTTCAATGGGAATCGCTATTTCTATTTAATCGGAATACAAAGACAATGGAAGAAAGTAAGGATTGTTGATCGGTTAGAGGTCCCATTAGGATTGTAGGTAACAAATGGGTAGAATTTGTTCATGAAAACATGTATACTGGATGTTCACATGTTACACTTTGTTCAAGAAGGTGATGACTCTTTTACGTTATCGCTATGATTCTAAAGGGTTGGAAGTTGAGGAATATCTTGGTGTAGAAATTGGCCATATAAGGTTTCGTAGTTATCGGTGCCATACCCTCAATTTCCACAAAGTTATATATAAGAACTCATTTTTTGTTTACGCTTATTTAAGAATAAGTGTATTTTGTTATCTTGATATGTTATAATTGTCAATCGCCAGATGGTGTTTCGTACATTGCTCGTAATTTTCTAGACGGTGTTGGGTTGCAGGCATTGTTGTTGTTGTTGTGAAGGAATGGAGTTTAATGTGGATGTTACTTTGGGCTATGAACGAGGTCATGATCCTCGTGTTTTGTATGTTATGGATGATGAGATGTGGTCGATCGCTCTTCAATATTTCGATATTGAATTTGGCGATGTTATTGTTTTTACTAAATTGGCAAAGAATAGGTTGAATATAACCGTGTTTGGTTTCAAGTTGGGGCAAAGATCTGAGGCGGTTTCTTGGTGACGCAATTGTTTTTTCCACAAAATGATCTTGATAATGAAGATGGAGGTAGGCTTGAAATCTCATAATCATATTCAATAATATCATAACATTTATCTTTAAGATTTATTTTGATATTTTGAAACAGTGATGAGCTTAATGGAACACATTTGCCAATGGATTGGTCACCTTGATCATTTTGGTGAGCGAACCGATGTCTTTTTACGTAAGGTCTCATCAAATTCTTCCGTTATGTAAACTTGTAAGTTTGTTTTTGTGTGTACTTTTTGTCTATGCATTTATATAATTTTATACAATTTTTGTAATTGTTGCACACCAGACATTCCGCACCATTTTCTTGAGATCATCCTATGCATTTTTATCAAAATGCACTTTTAGGAATGATGAAGTCGAATACATGATGCAAATTCGATTGACTATCATAGAGACAATCCATTCCGGTGAATCATGTGAATGCATTAGGTGATGGAACTACTTTTTGAAGATTGTGAGTTTGAGCATGGAAAGATGATAAGGTTTAAGTTCATGTATGTAGAGTCTTATGATGGTTTGGTGTATCCTGCTTTCCATATTTGTTAGGAAATCGGATAAGGTTTAATTTCATGTATGTAGATTGTTATGACATTTTCTATTTATTTTGTTGGGTTACATGAACAAACTTTTCAATTGGTGGGTGTGTATATACTTGTATTCGATTAGACTGCTTAGATCGTTACAAATTTTAACAGTTTATGGTAAGGACTTCGTAACACAACCATTATGTTGTAATCCTTCATATTAGTTCATAATATCACTATTTTTCGACTACTTTTGGTAGATGTAATCTTGGTCAAGAGATTGGAGTGTGGTTGGTGTATCCACTGCTAGGACATTTCAAACCACTGCTAGAGTTGATGAAACCACTGCCAGAAGAATGAATCCAATGCTTGAATTAAACCACTGCTAGAGTTGATGAAACGTCTGCTAGAGTTGATGAAAACACTGCCAGAAGAATGAATCCAATGCTTGAATTAAACCACTGCTAGAGTTGATGAAACGTCTGCTAGAGTTGATGAAAACACTGCCAGAAGAATGAATCCAATGCTTGAATTAAACCACTGCTAATAGTGTTGTTTAACCACTGTTAGTATATTGTAAGGCTGGTCCCAGTCGCGACCTGGGACGAACTGGGACAACCTGCGCCACGTCACCTTTCTCTCTCCAATTACACAAGGAAACTTTTTTTTAATTTTTTTTTAAAATCATTTTTAACATAAACTAAAATTTCATTAATAATTAAAATTTTACAATGCTAAATAAAAAATCCGAAATACATAAAACATAAATCTAATCAATGCTCTCCGCATGCATAGTCATACAGGGAGTACGAGAACGAGCAAATCCTCGTATCGAGCCAAATCTTCCTCGCTCACACCATCGCTACACCATCGCTTTTGTTCTCCCGATAGCTCCAATTGATTTTGGTGTCGGCGTTGTTCGTTATATTCAAACACACCGCCACAAGTTGTCAAGAACCTCGCGATCTTTCGTGCTTGATCTTTCAAAATTTGTCGATCACAACTTTTCTTTCAAGAGTAACGCTGCTGTAACTATGGTAGTTTTGTCTCATTTGTTCCTTTTCCGCCTTTGCTCGGTCAAACAATTTGATGACGCTTATAATAGCGTTTTTCGGGCCTCATCATCGATATTGCATTGATTTTGAACGTACACTTGCATATCTTCAATGTATCGGGGAGACGCAAGCCAAACCTTCTTAATAATCTACTTTCGTGTCATTTCTTGACACAATTTATGCCTCATTATTTCAACATTTATAGTAAACTTGGTTTACTTGGTTCAAATTTCAACATTTATAGTAAACAGAACCTTGAGGTTTAGCGGCTAATTCATGATCATGACATCACGTACATTTCATATGGACTATGATTAGTCTACATTTCATTGACATCATGTGCATCTCATTAGTACATTCACGACATTTCATTTCACCTTCAACGCGTAAATTTTTATATTTAATAATCTTTATCGCGTGAGTTATTATTTTTAACATTTAACCCGTTAATTTCAAAAATGATCCCGAGGTATTTTTAAATCTTTATTTAGTTCATAAAAACTATATTTTTAGTTTTCCTAGTGTTTCAAATTTATTTGGTACTTAAATCGTTAAAATTTAATTATTACGCCGCTTTCTTAAAAATTTCACGATTATTATTATATCACTCAAATTTTGCAAGAAATGTATTTTTATATTTTTATGACCTAAATACATTTTATTTTGATCCGTTAAAATTTATTTTAGCTAACGCTACCTTAAATGCTTAAATAAATACACAAGTTACTTACAATCCTTAAATAATTATACACTTATCCAACACTTATGCACTAAGTATCTATCTACTCAAATACAAACTCTTTATTTATTTTATGGCATGGTCGACATTTACATGAGTGAGTCATGTAACTTACAAATATCTTGCAAGTAGATAGTATTTTATTCTTAAACTATACAACACATACACTTGATATTATCTAAGGTGTATATTACACACTCTCTTCTTCTCTCTTCCTCAAGAAAACCGCCACCATAGGGACCATGGAGAAATCATCATATAAATTTCTAGACAAGATTTATTTACTCTAGTATCACTCTTGATTAAGGTTTTGCAATAAAAGACCTTGGGTGATTAGGAAAAACCTTTGTTCCATTAACCTCATCATATTCACTTGTAAGCATGTTTTTATCATTTTCAAGTTTCCTTATCATTTTCATATGTTTCTTTTCATCTTTGGAGCTTATATGCATGTTATGTGATTTATACCATTTTCTTATGATTTTTGAGTTATATATATAATAATGGTCATCCTATAAATATTCCCATGGTATTCTTTGGTCTTGATGGTGATTAGGAACCCATGACACCCTAAGAAGGTGTATGGTAGGATTAGATTAGTTTTGGAGTTGATTTGAAGGGATTAGAATAGGTTTTGTCCGAGAAAAACTATTTTCAATACGTATTAAAAAGGTTCTGTCCTTGTTTCGAAATTCTGGAAAAACCTACTGATGGTACGAAACTTTGGCCTTGATATTTAGAAAATATACTTTAAAACGAATCCGTGGCCTTTGAACGGATAAAACGGAGTTATAACGGCCGTGGTGAATTTTTAAAGTTTGACGACTAAACGTATTATTTTCAGAAAATTCAGCTTTGATGTTTTTACTTGTTCGGTCAAAACTAGCCTTAAGCTTCATAAATTATTTCGACTTCTCAAAATATATTAGTTCACTTCGATACGGCTAAGGACATATTTTACGAGAAAACGGATTTGAAACGACAAATATATGCACGCTTTTATAAAGTTGTCGAACTATTATTTTCCGAAAAATTATATTATTTCTACGATTCAAGTATTTCATTAGTTGTAAGGGCTATGTTTATGCGCTTTTAACTATGATGCAAAACTTTTGGAACAAATTGTCTTCTAGTAAAATCAAGTTCATCGGCCATATTTTTCAAAACAAAAGCCGTTTGTCAAGCGGAGTCATAGTAAATTATTTACGGATGTTCAAACTTGGCGAAACTCATTTTCTCGCACCCAATTAGCAAAAATCACCAACTTTAGCCTTTGATATCTTTATGATCGAGACCTTTTGGACGAAAACTCCTGAATCGAAACTTCTAGATATCGATACAAACTTTCCAAAACCGTCGAGTTCGTTTTCTAACGATCGACGACACCATTTTACGACTACTTTTCCGGAGCCATTTTTGTTGATTTCATGATTTTTCCGACGACATTGTTTTATGCATTTAAAAGTGTTAATTTCACCAAAATCATTATAAAACCATTGTAGGATGACATTTTGACGAAAACATGTAAAGTCATTTTGAAGGGTCAAGACGTCAAAAGAGTATTTTTCATCAACGAGTAATATTTTCAAAACCGTAAATGGTATAAATAACATACTAAGTACATGCATAACATTACATTGCAACTCATTGCATATCATATCATTGGTAATAGGTCCAGATTAAAGTTTCACATTATACCGCGTACTCACTTTTGTCATCGCCCCGCTTACCAAGTGAGTTTCATAGCCCCGCTTACTTGTTTTCATAACTGCTTGGGGAGATGCATGCTTAACTATATTCTTCACAAGTACTTTATATTCAAGGATAACTCCTATCACGATTACATCATTTCAAAACCGAATGTTGTACTATATAAATTGTTCATGTTTATGCGCTATAGTTATACGTCGAATAAAGTACTATATCGCTTGACTATCGATACGCTGAGTTGGGTGCTATTGCTTATGTGCTATTGCTTATGTGCTATGGATTAAGTGCTACCGTTCTACGCCGAGTTGGTACTATTGTGAATTCATTGAAATCATATGTTTGAACATAAACTATATACATTTTGGCAATGGGTTGTGAACACAAAGTTGCAAGTTTTGTATGGGCGAACTTGAACCGAGTGGATTTTCAATGCCTTTGCCGCATTAACGATTTTGAAAGGCTTTATATTTCAAAACAAACTCTATGAACTCACTCAACCTTTGTGTTGACACTTTTAGCATGTTTTAATCTCGTGTATCTAAAGTATTCACTTCATGGCATGCATTTGGACACATCATGGAGTCGCGATGACGACGCGTCTCACTGGGTTTTACGACTTTAAAACATCGCTTGAATTGTACAAACTTATTTCCGCACAAGTTGATTTTCATTTGGGACCTACTTTGTAAACTCGATTATTTTATTAAATCAAACGATGTATTTTTCAAACGACACTTTAGGTCGCTCAATATAACTCGTGATTGTGATGCTATGACAACAATCCCGTGAATTCCATTCCACCGCAAAATGTAATTTGGGGTGTGATGATTGGCATCGAGCTTCATTATAGAGAACTAGGTTGCATCATTGACCCTAGACTATAACTACATCATCATAGCATCTCATCATTTCATCATAAGTGAATGTTCACTTTACATGCGGTCATTACGCACATTTTTTTCGAGTTATTCACTTTCATTTCGCATCGATTGTCACATGGATACCCTTAAATGCCCATCCCATTATCCTTTCCCCATACTCTAACGTGGAGAATTCCTTGTCATTCCCTATCACAATTTTTATATCACCGATTCATCATCGACACGTCGAATGCCGAGATAAACTTTTAAATAGGCGAAGTCGCTCTCACTCCTTTGTTTCATCACTAACATGTCGAGTTACACGCTATTCACACCGAGTCACTAAACCACCATACATTTGAAACACTTACGACACATCATAACCCATTTCGTAGGAAACCGTCGAATCATTTTGAAAAATAACCTCAAACTCATCGCTTATCACATTTCTTTGAAGCGCTTATTATTAACATCGGATTTTGCTACGCCTCACATTTCCTCTTGTTTTGAAGAAGATATGGCATCAAGAAAGCTACAGCTTGAAATGACCCAAGCGGCTATTCGGTTAGTGAATGATAGCATTGCTAATGCTCTAAGAGTTGAAAGGGAAGCGTGGGTGCCGCCGCCGCCGAGGTCATGATCGTCAGAGCCGCTAGGCTAGCCGCTGCCATCGGTAATGCCGGAGGATCCGGGGTTAAGAAATGTTCGTACAAAGATTTCAAAAGTGGTGAACCCACTAAGTTTCGAGGTACCGAGGAGCAACCGCAATGGTACGATGGTTTGAAAAATTGGAATCGGTATTTTGCTTTGTAACCGTCCGGATGATAGTAAAGTTAAATTTGCTACGAGCACACTACTCGATGGAGCGTTGTCATGGTGGAATTCATACGCCAACCGATTGGTATGGAGAATGCCTTCAAGCTTACGGGAGGAATTTAAGAGTTTGGTGACTAAGAAGTTTTGTCCTCTAATGTAAATCAAAAAGTTAGAGACGGAGTTCTATGAATTGGTCACGATTGGGTATGATATTGACACATATATTCGGAGATTCCAAGAATTGGTCGTGTTATGCCCGTCCATGGTTTCGATAATGAGAAGTTGCTAGAGGCTTTCATCGGGGACTTCAAATTATTCAAGGCGATGTGACTTCTTTCGACCCGCAAACGATTGAGGAAGCTATTCGATTGACTCAAAAGCTCATGGCCCGAGATAGTGAAGAGAGGCAAGTACACCAACACCAACCAAAACAACAACAACCCCAACAACCGCACCAATTACAACAATAACCAAAACAACAACAACGACGATGACCAAATCAACAACAACAAAAGAAAATGGAAAATGACCAGAAGGTTATGATAACGACAACCAAAACCATAACACTAACCATCACCAACAACATAATAGAAGACAAGAAGTCGCTGTGGTCTATGTTGTCGCACCAACCGTGGGAAGAGCTTATGCAGAAACTTACCGCGATGCCACCAATGCACGCTACATCATAATGGTCCATGTGGTATATGTTTTAGTTGTCACAAAGTAGGACACCTTGCTAAGGACCTGTAAGGGCAAGACCATAGTTACGTGCTTCGGATGTGGGGAACAAGGACACTATCGGAATCAATGTCCTCAAAACCAAGGTCAACAAGTCGAAGGTGCTCATGGAATGTATATATGTTAGAAGGAGCTCGTCAAGGTATCAACGACGTGGAAGATCAAGAAGTTCGAAACTAGCGTCTTAGTTCTCCTATTGTATTACGTTGTACTAAGTTTATGTCTTTCATCGTATTCGAAACTTTATAACCTAAGATGTACTACTTTTGCTAAACCACTTGTTGTAATATATTCCCATCTATCGTACTTTATTTCCTTTCGATTCGATATCATTTACGAGGATTTTAATTCTTTTTACCTTAACTATCATTTTAAGGACACTTCTCCATGTCTTTTCTCCTCGATGTTCATCACAATTTTAACAACAGTTGACCCAACACCAAACAAACATATGAGTCGATTAGTTCAAGCATTGCGTAGTTACTCCTAAATTATACATAGCCTGATCACCTATGTCTAATTCAGGAAGAATCATGCAATGAAGGGAGTAGTAGGCTTATATGTGTAAGCAATTCCGTAATCGAGCCAAATTTTCAAAAGATTTTCTTCAAACCACTTGTTTCAGCTTGATCCGCGTGATGCTTCTTGTTTGATGAGTTGCAAAGATCGAGCTAGAAACAAGTCGTTACCTAAACCGATTTAGCCTAATCTCATGACAGTTCTTGTTTGATGAGTTGTGAGATTAAGTAAAATCGGTTACCAAAAGTCTTTGAGGGTTTTGCTCGGGAATGGGAAAGTTTGCCACATCAAACCCTAAACCCGATAGACTATCGCGAATCAATTCGTGGACTGAATTCCTTTTGGTTGGGCGAATGTGACAACCCGTACTTTCGTGTCATTTCTTGACACAATTTATGCCTCATTATTTCAACATTTATAGTAAACTTGGTTTACTTGGTTCAAATTGCGAACCTTGAGGTTTAGCGGTAATTCATGATCATGACATCACGTACATTTCATATGGACTATGATTAGTCTACATTTCATTGACATCATGTGCATCTCATTAGTACATTCACGACATTTCATTTCACCTTCAACGTAAATTTTTATATTTAATAATCTTTATCGCGTGAGTTATTATTTTTAACATTTAACCCGTTAATTTCAAAATGATCCCGAGGTATTTTTAAATCTTTATTTAGTTCATAAAACTATATTTTTAGTTTTCCTAGTGTTTCAAATTTATTTGGTACTTAAATCGTTAAAATTTAATTATTACGCTGCTTTCTTAAAAATTTCACGATTATTATTATATCACTCAAATTTTGCAAGAAATGTATTTTTATATTTTTATGACCTAAATACATTTTATTTTGATCCGTTAAAATTTATTTTAGCTAACGCTACCTTAAATGCTTAAATAAATACACAAGTTACTTACAATCCTTAAATAATTATACACTTATCCAACACTTATGCACTAAGTATCTATCTACTCAAATACAAACTCTTTATTTATTTTATGGCATGGTCGACATTTACATGAGTGAGTCATGTAACTTACAAATATCTTGCAAGTAGATAGTATTTTATTCTTAAACTATACAACACATACACTTGATATTATCTAAGGTGTATATTACACACTCTCTTCTTTCTCTCTTCCTCAAGAAAACCGGCCACCATAGGGACCATGGAGAAATCATCATATAAATTTCTAGACAAGATTTATTTACTCTAGTATCACTCTTGATTAAGGTTTTGCAATAAAACCTTGGGTGATTAGGAAAACCTTTGTTCCATTAACCTCATCATATTCACTTGTAAGCATGTTTTATCATTTTCAAGTTTCCTTATCATTTTCATATGTTTCTTTTCATCTTTGGAGCTTATATGCATGTTATGTGATTTATACCATTTTCTTATGATTTTTGAGTTATATATATAATAATGGTCATCCTATAAATATTCCCATGGTATTCTTTGGTCTTGATGGTGATTAGGAACCCATGACACCCTAAGAAGGTGTATGGTAGGATTAGATTAGTTTTGGAGTTGATTTGAAGGGATTAGAATAGGTTTTGTCCGAGAAAACTATTTTCAATACGTATTAAAAGGTTCTGTCCTTGTTTCGAAATTCTGGAAAACCTACTGATGGTACGAAACTTTGGCCTTGATATTTAGAAAATATACTTTAAAACGAATCCGTGGCCTTTGAACGGATAAAACGGAGTTATACGAAGCCGTGGTGAATTTTTAAAGTTTGACGACTAAACGTATTATTTTCGAAAATTCAGCTTTGATGTTTTTACTTGTTCGGGTCAAAACTAGCCTTAAGCTTCATAAATTATTTCGACTTCTCAAAATATATTAGTTCACTTCGATACGGCTAAGGACATATTTTACGAGAAAACGGATTTGAAACGACAAATATATGCACGCTTTTATAAAGTTGCCGTAACTATTATTTTCTAAAAATTATATTATTTCTACGATTCAAGTATTTCATTATTTGTAAGGGCTATGTTTATGCGCTTTTAACTATGATGCAAAACTTTTGGAACAAATTGTCTTCTAGTAAAATCAAGTTCATCGGCCATATTTTTCAAAACAAAAAGCCGTTTGTCAAGCGGAGTCATAGTAAATTATTTACGGATGTTCAAACTTGGCGAAACTCATTTTCTCGCACCCAATTAGCAAAATCACCAACTTTAGCCTTTGATATCTTTATGATCGAGACCTTTGGACGAAAACTCCGAATCGAAACTTCTAGATATCGATACAAACTTTCCAAAACCGTCGAGTTCGTTCTCTAACGATCGACGACACCATTTTACGACTACTTTTCCGAGCCATTTTTGTTGATTTCATGATTTTTCCGACGACATTGTTTTGCGATTTAAAAGTGTTAATTTCACCAAAATCATTATAAAACCATTGTAGGATGACATTTTGACGTAAAAACATGTAAAGTCATTTTGAAGGGTCAAGACGTCAAAAGAGTATTTTTCGTCAACGAGTAATATTTTCAAAACCGTAAATGGTATAAATAACATAATAAGTACATGCATAACATTACATTGCAACTCATTGCATATCATATCATTGGTAATAGGTCCGATTAAAGTTTCACATTATACCTCGGCGTACTCACTTTTGTCATCGCCCGGTTTACCAAGTGAGTTTCATAGCCCCCGCTTACTTGTTTTCATAACTGCTTGGGGAGATGCATGCTTAACTATATTCTTCACAAGTACTTTATATTCAAGGATAACTCCTATCACGATTACATCATTTCAAAACCGAATGTTGTACTATATAAATTGTTCATGTTTGCGTGCTATAGTTATACGTCGAATAAAGTACTATATCGCTTGACTACCGACACGTTGAGTTGGGTGCTATTGCTTATGTGCTATTGCTTATGTGCTATGGATTAAGTGCTACCGTTTCACGTCGAGTTGGTACTATTGTGAATTCATTGAAATCATATGTTTGAACATAAACTATATACATTTTGGCAATGGGTTGTGAACACACAGTTGCAAGTTTTGTATGGGCGGAACTTGAACCGAGTGGATTTTCAATGCCTTTGTCGCATTAACGATTTTGAAAGGCTTTATATTTCAAAACAAACTCTATGAACTCACTCAACCTTTGTGTTGACACTTTTAGCATGTTTTAATCTCGTGTATCTAAGGTATTCACTTCATGGCATGCATTTGGACACATCATGGAGTCGCGATGACGACGCTGCCTCACTGGGTTTTACGACTTTAAAACATCGCTTGAATTGTACAAACTTATTTCCGCACGTTGATTTTCATTTGGGACCTACTTTGTAAACTCGATTATTTTATTAAATCAAACGATGTATTTTTCAAACGACACTTTAGGTCGCTCAATATAACTCGTGATTGTGATGCTATGACGGTCAATCCCTGTGAATTCCATTCACGCAAAAATGTAATTTGGGGTGTGATTCCCATTATCCTTTCCCCATACTCTAACGTGGAGAATTCCTTGTCATTCCCTATCACAATTTTATATCACCGATTCATCATCGATTACGTCGAATGCCGAGATAAACTTTTAAATAGGCTAAGTCGCTCTCACTCCTTTGTTTCATCACTAACATGTCGAAGTTACACGCTATTCACACCGAGTCACTAAACCACCATACATTTGAAACACTTACGACACATCATAACCCATTTCGTAGGAAACCGTCGAATCATTTTGAAAAATAACCTCAAACTCATCGTTTCTTATCACATTTCTTTGAAGCGCTTATTATTAACATCGGATTTTGCTACGTCTCACATTTCCTCTTGTTTTGAAGAAGAAATGGCAATCAAGAAAGCTACAGTTGAAATGACCCAAACGGCTATTCGTGGTTAGTGAATGATAGCATTGCTAATGCTCTAAGAGTTGAAAGGAAACGGTGGTGCGCCGCCGAGGTCGAGGTCATGATCGTCAGAGTCGCTAGGCTAGCTTCGCCATCGGTAATGCCGGAGGATCCGGGGTTAAGAAATGTTCGTACAAAGATTTCAAAAGTGGTGAACCCACTAAGTTTCGAGGTACCGAGGAGCAACCGCAATGGTACGATGGTTTGAAAAATTGGAATCGGTATTTTTGCTTTGTAACTCGTCCGGATGATAGTAAAGTTAAATTTGCTACGAGCACACTACTCGATGGAGCGTTGTCATGGTGGAATTCATACGCCAACCGATTGGTATGGAGAATGCCTTCAAGCTTACGTGGGAGGAATTTAAGAGTTTGGTGACTAAGAAGTTTTGTCCTCGAAGTAAATCAAAAAGTTAGAGACGGAGTTCTATGAATTGGTCACGATTGGGTATGATATTGACACATATATTCGGAGATTCCAAGAATTGGTCGTGTTATGCCCGTCCATGGTTTCGATAATGAGAAGTTGCTAGAGGCTTTCATCGGGGACTTCAAATTATTCAAGCGATGTGACTTCTTCCGACCCAAAACGATTGAGGAAGCTATTCGATTGACTCAAAAGCTCATGGCCCGATAGTGAAGAGAGGCAAGTACACCAACACCAACCAAAACAACAACAACCCCAACAACCAATTACAACGCACCAATTACAACAATAACCAAATCAACAACAACAAAAGAAAATGGGAAAATGACCGGAAGGTTATGATAACGACAACCAAAACCATAACACTAACCATCACCAACAACATAATAGAAGACAAGAAGTCGTCTGTGGTCTATGTTCTTTGCACCAACTGTGGGAAGAGCTTATGCAGAAACTTACCGCGATGCCACCAATGCACGCTACATCATAATGGTCCATGTGGTATATGTTTTATTTGTCACAAAGTAGGACACCTTGCTAAGGACCTGTAAGGGCAAGACCATAGTTACGTGCTTCGGATGTGGGAACAAGGACACTATCGGAATCAATGTCCTCAAAACCAAGGTCAACAAGTCGAAGGTGCTCATGGGAATGTATATATGTTAGAAGGAGCTCGTCAAGGTATCAACGACGTGGAAGATCAAGAAGTTCGAAACTAGCGCCTTAGTTCTCCTATTGTATTACGTTGTACTAAGTTTATGTCTTTCATCGTATTCAAACTTTATAACCTAAGATGTACTACTTTTGCTAAACCACTTGTTGTAATATATTCCCATCTATCGTACTTTATTTCCTTTCGATTCGATATCATTTACGAGGATTTTAATTCTTTTTACCTTAACTATCATTTTAAGGACACTTCTCCATGTCTTTTCTCCTCGATGTTCATCACAATTTTAACAACAATTGACCCAACACCAAACAAACATATGAGTCGATTAGTTCAAGCATTGCGTAGTTACTCCTAAATTATACATAGCCTGATCACCTATGTCTAATTCAGGAAGAATCATGCAATGAAGGGAGTAGTAGGCTTATATGTGTAAGCAATTCCGTAATCGAGCCAAATTTTCAAAAGATTTTCTTCAAACCACTTGTTTCCAGTTTGATCCGCGTGACAGTTCTTGTTTGATGAGTTGCAAAGATCGAGCTAGAAACAAGTCGTTACCTAAACCGATTTAGCCTAATCTCATGACAGTTCTTGTTTGATGAGTTGTGAGATTAAGTAAAAATCGGTTACCAAAAAGTCTTTTGAGGGTTTTGCTCGGGAATGGGAAAGTTTGCCACATCAAACCCTAAACCCGATAGACTAACGCGAACTGAATTCAGGGACTGAATTCCTTTTTGGTTGGGCGAATGTGACAACCCGTACTTTCAGGTCATTTCTTGACACAATTTATGCCTCATTATTTCAACATTTATAGTAAACTTGGTTTACTTGGTTCAAATCGCGAACCTTGAGGTTTAGCGGTAATTCATGATCATGACATCACGTACATTTCATATGGACTGTTATTAGTCTACATTTCATTGACATCATGTGCATCTCATTAGTACATTCACGACATTTCATTTCACCTTCAACGCGTAAATTTTTATATTTAATAATCTTTATCGCGTGAGTTATTATTTTTAACATTTAACCCGTTAATTTCAAAAATGATCCCGAGGTATTTTTAAATCTTTATTTAGTTCATAAAAACTATATTTTTAGTTTTCCTAGTGTTTCAAATTTATTTGGTACTTAAATCGTTAAAAATTTAATTATTACGTCGTTTTCTTAAAAATTTCACGATTATTATTATATCACTCAAATTTTGCAAGAAATGTATTTTTATATTTTTTATGACCTAAATACATTTTATTTTGATCCGTTAAAATTTATTTTTAGCTAACGCTACCTTAAATGCTTAAATAAATACACAAGTTACCTACAATCCTTAAATAATTATACACTTATCCAACACTTATGCACTAAGTATCTATCTACTCAAATACAAACTCCTTATTTATTTTATGGCATGGTCGACATTTACATGAGTGAGTCATGTAACTTACAAATATCTTGCAAGTAGATAGTATTTTATTCTTAAACTATACAACACATACACTTGATATTATCTAAGGTGTATATTACACACTCTCTTTTCTCTCTTCCTCAAGAAAACCGCCACCATAGGGACCATGGAGAAATCATCATATAAATTTCTAGACAAGATTTATTTACTCTAGTATCACTCTTGATTAAGGTTTTGCAATAAAAACCTTGGGTGATTAGGAAAACCTTTGTTCCATTAACCTCATCATATTCACTTGTAAGCATGTTTTATCATTTTCAAGTTTCCTTATCATTTTCATATGTTTCTTTTCATCTTTGGAGCTTATATGCATGTTATGTGATTTATACCATTTTCTTATGATTTTGAGTTATATATATAATAATGGTCATCCTATAAATATTCCCATGGTATTCTTTGGTCTTGATGGTGATTAGGAACCCATGACACCCTAAGAAGGTGTATGGTAGGATTAGATTAGTTTTGGAGTTGATTTGAAGGGATTAGAATAGGTTTTGTCCGAGAAAACTATTTTCAATACGTATTAAAAGGTTCTGTCCTTGTTTGAAATTCTGGAAAACCTACTGATGGTACGAAACTTTGGCCTTGATATTTAGAAAATATACTTTAAAACGAATCCGTGGCCTTTGAACGGATAAAACGGAGTTATAACGAAGCCGTGGTGAATTTTTAAAGTTTGACGACTAAACGTATTATTTTCAGAAAATTCAGCTTTGATGTTTTTACTTGTTCGGGTCAAAACTAGCCTTAAGCTTCATAAATTATTTCGACTTCTCAAAAATATATTAGTTCACTTGATACGAAGCTAAGGACATATTTTACGTGAAAACGGATTTGAAACGACAAATATATGCACGTTTTTATAAAGTTGCCGTAACTATTATTTTAGAAAAATTATATTATTTCTACGATTCAAGTATTTCATTAGTCGTAAGGGCTATGTTTGCGTGCGCTTTTAACTATGATGCAAAACTTTTGGAACAAATTGTCTTCTAGTAAAATCAAGTTCATCGGCCATATTTTTCAAAACAAAAGCCGCTTTGTCAAGCGGAGTCATAGTAAATTATTTACGGATGTTCAAACTTGGCGAAACTCATTTTTCGCACCCAATTAGCAAAAATCACCAACTTTAGCCTTTGATATCTTTATGATCGAGACCTTTTGGACGAAAACTCCTGAACTGAAACTTCTAGATATCGATACAAACTTTCCAAAACCGTCGAGTTCGTTTCTAACGATCGACGACACCATTTTCGACTACTTTTCCGAGCCATTTTGTTGATTTCATGATTTTCCGACGACATTGTTTTGCGACGAAAAGTGTTAATTTCACCAAAAATCATTATAAAACCATTGTAGGATGACATTTTGACGTAAAAACATGTAAAGTCATTTTTGAAGGGTCAAGACGTCAAAAGAGTATTTTTCGTCAACGAGTAATATTTTCAAAACCCGTAAATGGTATAAATAACATACGAAGTACATGCATAACATTACATTGCAACTCATTGCATATCATATCATTGGTAATAGGTCCAGATTAAAGTTTCACATTATACCTCGCGTACTCACTTTTGTCATCGCCTCGGTTTACCAAGTGAGTTTCATAGCCCCGCTTTTACTTGTTTTCATAAGCTGCTTGGGGAGATGCATGCTTAACTATATTCTTCACAAGTACTTTATATTCAAGGATAACTCCTATCACGATTACATCATTTCAAAACCGAATGTTGTACTATATAAATTGTTCATGTTTGCGTGCTATAGTTATCGTCGAATAAAGTACTATATCGATTGACTCTTGATACGTTGAGTTGGGTGCTATTGCTTATGTGCTATTGCTTATGTGCTATGGATTAAGTACTCTTGTTCTACGTCGAGTTGGTACTATTGTGAATTCATTGAAATCATATGTTTGAACATAAACTATATACATTTTGGCAATGGGTTGTGAACACACAAGGTTGCAAGTTTTGTATGGGCGAACTTGAACCGAGTGGATTTTCAATGCCTTTGTCGCATTAACGATTTTGAAAGACTTTATATTTCAAAACAAACTCTATGAACTCACTCAACCTTTGTGTTGACACTTTTAGCATGTTTTAATCTCGTATCTAAGGTATTCACTTCATGGCATGCATTTGGACACATCATGGAGTCGCGATGACGACGCGCCTCACTTGGGTTTTACGTACTTTAAAACATCGTTTGAATTGTACAAACTTATTTCCGCACAAGTTGATTTTCATTTGGGACCTACTTTGTAAACTCGATTATTTTATTAAATCAAACGATGTATTTTCAAACGACACTTTAGGTCGCTCAATATAACTTGTGATTGTGATGCTATGACAACAATCCCGTGAATTCCATTCATTGCAAAAGCAGTAATTTGGGGTGTGTGATAAGAGGATGGCACCTATTTGGAGTTCAGATCCTCGCACTGCTTGACGCTCATGTTTTGGGGAGTTTATTTCCAACCGTTGAGGTATGAAAATGGGGGTGTTTTTATTGGAGTGTGTCCAAGGATAGGAAGGTGGACTATAATAGTATGTGCCGTTTCGAAAGAACATCTTGAGCTAAATTTCCATTCGTTGTTTTTCTGCTTACCACAATGTCAATTAGAGGTAGGATTGAAACTAATAGAGTGTGATAGGGATGTGGCCGCCATGTATGACCTTGTCGATCGATATGGAAGTTAATGATGTATATGGCACATAATCCCTAAAACTTATTTGATTTTTATTATAAAATCTTAACTTTTATGATTCTCAAGATGATTATACAACCAAATTGATTATACATGGAAGAAGATTAAAAGATGCAAGCAATATGACATATGATGAGCTTATTGCTTGGGTGTAAGAAAAGCAAGCATCCTAATTGATGTTGATGTCGATATGTCATTAGCCATAGGGATGTAGTTGCTGTCGAAGGTTGCGTAAGTTGGTTTTCATTGAAGAGCAAGATAAAGCCTTTGCAAAGCGATCGATAAAAAATTAAGGTGGTGCAAAAAATAAAAATAAAAATAAATAAAAATAAACAACGCTATTTCGATTTGTTAGATTCTACTTTGTGACACATAAATCTAATAAACCAAAGCGATATATGTGTCACAAAGTAGCATTTAGCGACCAAAGAATATCACCGTTTTTTGTTTTGTTTTTTTTTTTATTTTTTATTTTATAGCAGACACTTATATTTTACCTGGTGCGTAAAAGTTACCGATTAATTCATATCACACTTACCACGACACGTATCCATATCGATTATACTTTTTTTTTGATGATGTAGGTTATGTTTTCAACACTACGTTAGAAGCCAACATATCAAGGGAGCAGGTTATAACACTGGTATGTTCCACCAAAGTACTTAGACAAACATAAATAAGTAAGTGCATATATTAAAATATCCAACAAAATTAACCTTAATAGGTTTATAGAACATCCATAAGCATAAACATAAACATCATACATTCCTAGCCATATATTAAACTGAAAACACATATGAAAAAAACCAGAAGAAACGAGTTCAGTACACCATAGACTTGAGCTTCTCAATGAATGACATAAGCTCCTTGTTCGCTTCGCTTGTTCACAACCTTCACCAACATGTGTGCAATGTCTCGCCAAATCTTCATTTTGCAAAATATTCAACTGTGAAATACTTTGCACACCGAATCAAAGGGATACAAAAGCTCCAACTCGCAATCACGAAATCCTCTCAAGAACACGAGCCCTAATATCTTGGGCTTTTTGGTTAATTCGTCATTCCACCCTAGTGACAAGAACCTCCCTACGAAACTTCTCCACCATCATGTCTCTAACGAGACTAGAACCAAAGCAGCCTAACTCTCTCATGAAAGGCATTTTTGTAGTCATTTTCTTCTTTTGGTTTTTTTTTTAAACAAAACAGCAGTTATAGTTTTCCTTTGGTTTATGTGTGTTTTTATATTAGTTATAAGCTCTTTTGATTTGATAGCCACGCATAGTAATTATGGCGTTTTGACTTATAAGCCATATTCATTTGATAGCCAACTTGAACCAAAATAAGTATACTAGACTACTTGATGAATTTGTTATAAGCCATATTCATTTGATAGCCAATTTGAACCAAAATAAGTATAGTACACTACTTGATGAATTTGTTTAATTGAGTAAATTTTGGACCTTTGTTTTTCTTTAATTTGACAGGTTTCCATGCCTGGCAGTAATCGTGACATTAGGAGACGTGTTTAAACATATTGCAAAAGTGCATGGACTCACAATAGTTGTATTGCTAAATTGTATATTCGACAATTGTATTTAAGTGGCCTAAATTTATATGTCTTTATTTAGTTTAGTTCCCCTTATTTTAAATTGTTAATCGAATAATTTTACTTAGTTTTTTAAACAACTTTTTTTAAGCGTTATTTTATAAGCAATAAACTTAGTCGTAATTCATAACATTTTGAGCATGTATATCACCCAAGTATGTAGAAGAAAGTATGATCTTTATATGCAATAAGACATTTTTGGTACCCAAAAATATATATGAAATAATACATGTGTTTAATAGTACTATCACGTAATCCAATATATTGTGAGCGACATTTTTTAAAGCGCCTTTTTTCTTCTTAACGCTTTCTGCCCACTATCAGACCGAAGCCCCACAAGAACTCTACATTTATTTACAAGTCAAATGCAAATCTTTTCTGATTTGAGGTCAAAGAACAATAAGTGTAAAAAAGTATTATCACACAAACCAATGTATGTATCATGTCAAGTACTTTCACATAAACCGATGTATTCCAAGCGACCTTATTAATGCGCCATTTTCATCTTACCAACTTAAACCGAGTAGACAAACATATTTTGTTTTACTAACCAAAAATTGGATACAAGGATTTATGTGGTTGCTATTTTATTTTATGTTTTAATTTTAAGGGATTATGTCGATTATGCGATATAATTTTGCTTTTTTAATTCAACGTCAATGTAGGTTGTTTTGTAAAACACAAACACAAATAAGATTAAGATTGACAACGACATAAACAAAAGTAGTTACACTTAACTAGTACACACATAACCCACCATAACTAACCTAAACAAAACATAAACCTAACATGAAGGCTTCACAAATTCAAAGGACCATTGACTCAAGATGTTCAATGAAGGATAACAAAGAAGAAACGCGAGCACGCCTTTCTAAGATGGAGGTCGCTTCCCACAATCTCAACCCTATCTTCAATTTGCATCCTTCTCATGTGACGCAATGACGCAATGCATTTGAGTTAGTTGGACCCACAACCAACACTCTCCAATAAGCACATCCCTACGTTGTACACGAGCAATTAGCTCGTCAATCTTCTCTTGCAGATCTAATTCATCACTTAACAAGATCCCTAACTTCTCCAATATTCCACAATCATCATAGACTTGATGATCGAGAGTTTCTTTGACGGGATAGTTGATCCAAGAGGGGAAGACGGGGGTTGGACATTGTTGTTGTTGGTTGAGATACGTTTTTTTTAGAGGATTAAAAATAGAGTGTGGAAATATAGAGTGATAACCACAAAATGTGTTGGTAGTTGTGATAGGAGTTGTTAAATAGAGTGGAATTATAGTTGTTTTAAAATAGAAGTGTAAAATGTATATTGTTTAGAAGAAAAAAAATGTATATTGTTTAGAAGTTATCATCATTTATGTTTTGACTGTTAATTGATATTTGTATATAGTTTAGAAGTGTTGGATCGATATACTTTAATCAAACTAACTTAACTAGCTTGTTAAGGTTTAATAACCTCGGATAAATCCTAAGTTATTAACAAAGAAACACTGAGCAATCTTTATTAAGTACGCGGAATTTACTTAACAAAGCTAAAAAGAAAACTTTATTAACAAACTCTAAATCGCTTATTATGCAGATACTCTAATACAACTCTAAGATATTTGAACTTTCTCTAAACTCTTAATTGTAAACTCTAAAACTCTTTTCTCGAAATCGTACCTCTAATGCCAATCTAGGAGTCCTTTTATAGGCTCAAGGATATCCTAGTCGGTTTACAATTGATAACCTTGTACGACAAGTAATCTAAACATGGAATACAATACTTTCCATAAACGAATAAAACAGTTTGTTTGTTCTAGCAAGATTTTGACTTCACCTTGCAAGATTTTGACTTTGTCTTTAGCAAGACTTTGACTCTTTGACTTCTTCCAAGATTTCTGTACCACAAGACTTTCATATCTTCAATACTTTGATATCTTCAAGACTTTCATATCCCAACAATCCTCCCTAACTTGAATTCTACTTGCTTGACTTCAAGTTCCTTTGTGAATATATCTTTAATGACTTCATCTTTAAAATGGATTGTTCTTTAGTCTTTAGATTATATCTCAGAGAATCGTGCTTTGTCAAAGTATCTCTTAGAATTGTTTTCTTCACAAAGAAGATCTAGCAATCTCCATCTTTTCAAAGAACATGACAATATATGACAGTTTGTACAAGAATTCAATTTTAAGTTGCATACTATTCTCATCACATCTAAGTGAATCATTGAAAATTTAATGGATTTAGAACTCTTTACCAAAGCCATTATCTCTCGGAGTAGCCAAATGTTTTGGTGTGTAAGACCATGGTACATTGATAACCATATGATTTTAGCAAACCACCACTATCAATGATTTGTTTTGTCTTTACCAAAAGTCGCACCCTTCCGGACTAGTTAGTTCTTTTATCTAATGGTGAACTAATTACCAAAAATGGTTTTTCCACGCCTTTACCACAAGCCATTTCTTGTGGGCTAGCCAACTCTTCACATTATCGATATGGTGAGTTGATGACCATCCAACTTATTAGCAAGTTGTCAACTAAAAACGGATTTGATATATCTTTACCGAGCCGTTTGCTCATGGATTAGTCAATCCTTTTGTAACCATGGTGGATTGATAACCTATTGATGTTATCATCACAAAACCATTTATTCAACCTTTATTTCAAAAATATTTATTGCTTAGCAAAAGGTTTCATCTAAAATTTACTTAACTCGGTTTAGTTCAAGAACAAGACTTTGATGAAAGTATTGTTCGATCGAAGATTTTGAATAAAAGTACTTGATATATCAAAAGTATTTATTCAAATAAAATTCATACCGCTTATAGATCATTCTCAAGAATGGTAGTCCAATCTATAAACAGATTGATCATCATGCAAGCTTCATCACCTCTTCTACTTCCAATCCATGCTCTAGCATTCTTCTCATTAGATCAACTCGAAAAGGATATCTTCTTCTCGCAAACATGTGAATCATTGTTCCATTTTCTAGCTCCAAGACATGAACTCCAGATTCTTCAAAGAATCTCCAAAGAAACTATTTCCCGCTTTTCTTGATCCTTCCAAATATCATCGCTTTCTTCATCGCTTCCCACATGGTTATGAGATCCCCATGTAAGACCAATCCAATCCCTTCTAATGGATTATCTTCAAAATAAGTCTTCACAACATCATATAAGTAGAATAGATCTACTCTATCTATAATATGCAAGAAATCCCATAGCCTTTGAAAACTTTGAAACTTTCATCTTCTTTGTGAAAACCATGTAATCTCCATTCTTAGATTTCTCAACTTTGAAAACACTAATCCTTGATCTGCTCATCTTCATGTCATTATCTTCCTTGGTATAATCAAAATCTACCACCGAGATAATTCTTCAATTCGTCACTAGTCTCGCATCTTAATTCAACCTTTTCTTTCTTTGAAAACCGACCATCCAGTAGCATCGTTCTTCTTTTCTCTTTAAGCTTTTCTTCCTTTCACTTCAATTCAAAAAGCTTCTTCTAAAGTCTTTAATGCCTCGCAACATCTTTCTTATAAGCTTCTCTCTCAAAGATCATATAATCTCTTCATATCCACATAATTTAGCTTTTGCAATCCTTTAAATCCTCTACTTTTAGATATGCCATCATTGCATTCCTTTCTTTAGCTAAATTAGGTCTTCTTTGCATATATCTAATGTGTGTTGAGATCAGAAGGTTCAACAGCTTCAAGATCCAATTCATCTTGCACCTTTGAGTCGCTTCTATTTAGAGCTTCTTGAGCTTCTTGTTCTTCTCTATCTTTAGCATCTAACTCTTCTTGAACTTTTCTAGTCAGCAGACTTCATTCCTTGCAACTTCAAATGCTCTAAGTTCTGCCAAAGTGAGTTTCTTCTTCTTAACTTCAACAAGAATACCTTTTCCCTTTTCTTTTGGATCAATTGCAGGTTGATCAGTTCTTGGTTGTTCTTCTTCTTGTACATCTCTAATGGTAACTCCTCCTCTTGGTTGTGACAAATCTAACATTGTAGCAATTACTTCATCATCACTTGCTGAATGAATAGGTTTGAATGTAGCTTCCTCCTCTTCCTCTATAACAGTTGTAGAAGGACCAGCTTCTTCTTCAAAATTCAAAACCCTTGGAGTTATTGGTGTTATAACTTCTGGCCTAGATGTATCATGAAACCCAGTACTTTGATGTTCAGTACTTTGATCATCAAGACTTTGATTATCGCAGACCTTGAACTTGTACTTCTTCTTCTTGTTCCTCCGAAATAATCTTTTCTCGCAGAGCTTATAGAGTCTTTCTTCTTTGTAATATCTTCTTGGATGCTTTCTTCTTCATAACATCTTCTTTCAAATTTTCTTTTCTAAATTCCTCCCAAGTTGATGTAAGATGATTTAGGAACCTTCTTTCTTTCAATTCCTTACGAAGTGCTTTTCGACGCTTATTCTCCTCCTTAACCCATAAGTTGAAACCTTGAATATATGGTTTAACAAAATTTCTCAACCGTAAATAGTTACGCTTCAACTTCCTAATAGTTTTAGCTTGACGCTCAATGCCTTGTTCAACCTAGCTAACGCCTTTGTCAAAGCATAGTTATCCATAGTTAAACCTTCACGAGGAATAGTAGCATCAAGACCTTGAAGTGGTGAATGAGTTTCAAATGTAACGCTGTGGAGATGGAGTAGGTGTTCTCTCAATCTCTACTTGAACTTCGGGACCAAGAATCATCACCTTGTAATGATGCAAGACCTTCATGAGAAGCAAGATTTGCAGATGCAAGACTATGTGAAGCAAGACTTTATCAAGACTCATCTTCGGTTTCTTCATCCTCTCCAATGCATCACGAACGGCTTGTACAACTTCCATCATGGATGTTGTTAATGGAATATCTCCACCTCCGAACAAGTTACTTCTCTTAGCCATGAAAGTAAAGATTTTAGCTTGTTGCACAATAACGGTAGTAAAGTAGCGGGTTTTGGAATATCACCAATTGCTTGTTCAAGAAAACTCAGATGAACCTTGGATACATCAACCAAGTAGCCCTGGATGATATATGAGAGCATTCCATCCAAAATAAGCCGTGAAAAGTTAAACACTGTCTGTAGCTAAACCAACCACCGCAGATGCAATATTTGACCCAAACCGCTCCCAAGAAGTGCTTTTAGAACTTATGCAATGGAGCAAGACATGAATCAAAAACTTCCATTGAGGATGAATAAGGCTTTCTTAAAAGTTTGTTCACCAAAGAACCTTCATAACCCAAATTACGAAAAGTATCCCGGATCGCTTGCTTGTCAAATCTAATAGCCCCATCGTCATCACCAAATAATAAATCATCAAGAATGGAGGCCTCTGTAATCTTGATAGTCTTTCCAAAGAATCAAGATCTAATATAATATTCATCTTCCTCCATATTCTCTCTAGCATTAGCCCAAAATTCTTGAATCCATAATTCAATTATATCCTACTCAACTAAAAGAGCATAACTAATAAGCACCCAATTAGATAATCAATGATATCATAAAAAGCCACGTTCGCCTCGGCCTTGTCCAAATTAGCCACCATATTGTGCTTCAAATGCTTAAACGATTCACCATTGTTGAAAGAGTGAGCACAATAGAAATTGTATCGAATAATAAAGAGATGGTAATTGGAAGATAAGTATGGAAAAGATGTGAAGTAATAATATGAGAGGAAAATCGAAAGAAATTATTTATAGGTGAGATTTGAAAATCACGACCTAAATAACAAAGTTACCGTTACTACCAATTACCCTTTAATATTACCGTTGGAACAAGATTTAATACGACAAACAAGATTTTCCACATAAGCAAGATTTTCCCAAGCAAGATTTTCGAAATACATACAAGATTTTGCCAAAACCTTCATACAATCTAAGTATAAACTAACATCCTCCCTCAGCAATACACAGTGACTATACAAAAGACCTTATAGTCCTCCCTTAAACATAGCTTAGTAGTTAATCATTCCAATGCTCACGACCAAGTGATTGAATCGTGACACATCAAAACCTTTTGTGAGTAAATCACCACATTGTCATCCGTGTGAACTTTAACCACATTAATGAGCCTATGCTCATGCAATCTCTCGATAAAGTGATGCCTAATCAATATGCTTTGTCTTGGAATGATACATGTGATTCTTCACAATACAAATAGTACTCTCATTATCAATATTGATAGGAGTATTCTTAAATTGTACCCATAATCCAAGAGTTGATTTCGCATCCTCAAAACTTGACCACAACAACTTGCGCAGCCTACATATTCACTTCAGAGATGATGTTGTCGCAATTGTCTGCTTGCATTGCTGTGAGACTAACCTTCTTCCAAGATATTGGCATCCACCGGTTGTGGATCTTCTATCATAATTATCACCGCATAGTCACTATCTGCGAAAAAGCTTCTAAGTGAAAAGGCGACTCTTTAGGATACCACAACCCCAACTTAGGTTGTTGTTTCAAATAATGTAAAATTCTCTTGACAAAGATTCGTGAGAGATCTTTGGTGAAACTTGATATCCGCACATAAACAAACCGCAAACATGATATCGTGCCTTGATGCAAGAAGATACATAAGAGAGCCAATCATAGATCATGATAACTTGACTTCAACAGTCGCCATCTTCATCTTTTCCCAATGAATTGATAGATTTAATAGGTAGTAATGACCTTCATATCATCAAAATTAAACTTCTTAAGTATGTCTGTAACATACTTGTCTTGGCTAATAAAATCCTTCCTTGACCGCTTAACTCAAGTCCTAAAAAGAATGTTAACTCTCCCATTGAACTCATTTGAAATTCCTTCTCATCACCGCTCAAACTCCTTAACCATAGACTGCTTGGTAGCCCCAAAGATAGTATCATCAACATACACTTGAACTAACATGATATCCTTCTTGTCTCTCTTGATAAACAAAGTCTTGTCAATAGCTCCTCTTCTCGTATCCATGTTTTAATAAGAATGTAGAGCCTCTCATACCAAGCTCTAGGAGCCCGATGAAGACCATATAAAGCCTTAACCACCTTATAGACTTTGTTAGGATGCTTAGGATCTTCAAAACCGGAGGTTGTTTCACATACACCTCTTCCGTAATAGTGCCATAAAGAAATGCACTCTTGACATCCATCCGATAGACTTGAAAACCCATATAAGAAGCAAAAGCAAGAAAGATTCTAATAGCTTCAATCCTTGCCACAGGAGCAAAACCTCATCATAATCTACCCTTCCTCCTGCCTATAACCCCGAGTAACTAATCTTGCCTTGTTTTTGATAACATTGCCTCTTTCATCTCTTTTGACTCTAAAACCCATCTGGTTCCAATAACTCTCTTCCCATCCGAAGGTCACATAAAACCCAAACCTCTTGAAGTTTAAATTGAAGAAGTTCTTCCCGATAGCTTCAACCCAACTTTCTTTAGTCAAAGCTTGAGCAATATTCTTGGGTTCCTCTTGAGAGATGAAACAAGTAAACAAGGTGTTTGATGGTCCTTATGATTTAGCCTTTTTGTTTATACACAAAGCTAAGTAAAGCATTATGAGGTTTGTGAAAACCTTAGCTTTGTGTCTTGTCATAACTCCGTAAGAAGGACCAATGATTTGATCGCTTGGATGATTCTTATGAATTGTAAGATTGAGACTGTGGAACTTCATATGCATCATCCAAGTTAGTATAATCAAGACCTTCATTGGAATTTGTGAAAATACCTTCATCTTCAAGCTCATCATCGCTTTCTTCTAACTCTGCATGGTAGGATCATCCAAATCATCTAAAGTATCATCAACAGTGCAAGAAGATTTTGGTTGAAAGTATCGTTCAGCAATCGCATCAGAGTACTCGACAGCCTTGTTCTTCTTCTTTGCCTCTTCATAAGCTCTCCTTTGTTCATCGCTGTAAGAATGTGCTAATACATCTTGAAGAAGCATCCGATTAAGTTCCTCTTGAATAGATTGATCCTCGGCAGATAATGAGGATTGTGGTGCAACAAGATTTTGTTTTGGAGAATCAAGATTTTGCTTAGGAACATCAAGATTTTGTTTTGGACTCATAGGATCTTTATCGAGACAAAGATCGTGTCTAAGATGAATATCATGAACAACATATTGAATATCTTCTTCATTTTGCAAAGGTTGATTTTCTTCTCTAACAGGTACATAATTCATTGAAGGAGATAAAATCTCAAGGTCAAACATCCAATCAGGACCTTTACCTTTTTCATTGTCTTGATCTTCTAAGAACTCAACATGAAGACAGTCTTGAATCTTCTTAGTAACTCTGTTGTAGACTCTAAATCCTTTACTGTTAGTGCAATAGCCCAATAAGTAACCTTCTTCAGACTTGCCATCAAACTTCCCCAGATTATCAATGGTGTTCAAAATAGTAAGAGGGCATCCAAAAGGCTTCATAAAACGAATGTTGGGTTTATTGCCCATCAGCAATTCATAGGGTGTCTTCATCTCATGGTTTTGTGTGAAACCCCGCTGAGTACATAGCATGCAAGACTTATGACTTCCGCCCAAAATTGAATAGGAGATGAGAATCGCTAACATGGTCCTTGCCGCTTCAATCAAGGTCCTATTCTTCCTCTCTCGCAACACCATTTTTTGTGGTGTTCTAGCAATACTAAACTCCCTTTTATGCCTTTATTTGCACAAAAGTCATCCATAGGCTTGTTCTTGAATTCGGCCCATTGTCACATCTAATACCTCTAACCTTGAGTCTTAATTGGTTTTAAGTGCTATTATAAGAGTTTGAATAGCATCAAAAGTATCATCCTTAAAGCCCAAAAGAAAACCCAACCGAATCTACTACAATCATCAAGAATAACCAAACAAGATTTCTTTTATTTAAACTTGCCACAGAGACAGTCCAAATAAATCCATGTGTAATAGCTCCAATGGTTCTCTAATATTCCTTTCATCAAGCTTCTTGCAGAAGCTTTGTGTTGTTTACCCTTCTTGCATGCCAAACATGATTGATCATTCCTGTAAGTCTTTGAAGGTAAACCTCTAACTAAATTTCCTTTGACCAATTTGTTGATGTTCTTGAAATTCACATGGCCCAATCTTCTATGCCATTGATGTGCCTCTACAGATGTTGCTTTAGCCACCAAACATGTGGCTCTTCCATAAGAATGTAGACTCTTCATGTCTAAACTATACACATCATTTGTCCTTGGTACTCTAAGTACTACCAAATCATCATCAACTGGTTTGAAGTCGAAGAAAGGATAAGACATTCGTGTCGTTGAATAACACGTGATGCTTTTATCACAAATTTGAGAGACCGACAACAAGTTGAACTTTAGCTCCTTCACATATCCGACATTCTCAAAATCAATTCTCCCAGCCTTTAATTGTTCCTTTCCCCGTAATCCTTCCTCTATTGGGATCATTCCCAAATGCAACTTTTCCTCCACTAATACTTTTAAAATCGACAGATCTCTTTATCGTCATCATACCGCCAGAGCAACCACTATCCACAATAAGATGATCTTTAAGCTCCTCTTCCGGGTTGCCTCGAGATAGGAGACCGAGTTGGTGAAGTAGCCACCATAGCAAGAAGAACAGGATCATCTTCACTTTCTTTGCTCCAATCAAATCTTCCAAAGCCATCATGATTCCAAAGCAAAGATGTTCGATTCTTCATCAAAAGCAAGACTCAATCCAATGCTTCCACCGTGTCTTCAATCGCATCTTCCATCGCTACCATACAAGAAGTCATCGGTTCATCATCAAACTCTTCACTCCGGTCCACTTCTCGATAACTTCTCTTGAGCAACCAACGCCTTTGTTTCGCTTATTGGAATTTCCTTGAGCTCAAGTTTAGGCTTCTCGGATGTTCTGCTTGCTTGATATTTGGCAAACCCGCACTCCTTGCAAAGTGACCGATCTTTTGACAATTGAAGCATTCAATTTTAGATTTGTCAAAAGTTATTCCTTGTTTTGGTTTGAAATCAATATTTTGCCTGCCTTCTTCATGTACTTTTTGATTCTTGCGTTGATCAAAGCAACTTGCCACCGATATCAATTTCCTCAAGTGCATCTTCTTCAACTGTGCTAGATCCTCTTCATAAGTGATGTGTAAGCTTGCTTGTTGTGCAAAGAAGGAGCACACAACTTCATCCGAGTTTAAAGTGGTTGATGGTGAGGCTCACGAGTATATGATGGGGATTGTAAACAAGCAGATACTTTGAGAAACAAGATTTTGAGGAGAAGCAAGATTTTGAAGCACTGCGCTTCTTTCGATGATAGAAAAGCAACACCGTGAGATTTAGAATTTGGTTGACCACTCATCTCATGTTCATACACCTTCAATTGATGATAGAGATCATCAAAGTCCATAACATCCAATCCTTGTTGTCCTCTCGATCATAGTAGCGATCACATGCCATGTAGATGGCAAACTCCTTAGAAACTTCAAATTAGCATCCTCAATCGATACTTCGCCTTGTATAACTCCAACATGTTGAGGAGATTCAAACCTATCATATGCAGATCAAGACTCTCTCTTCTCCCATCGTGAATGTTTCAAACCATTGTTTCAAAGAAGTTTCGCATCTTCTTAGAGGCTTCATTCCTCCAACTGGTCTTGAGAGCAGCCCAGCAGTCGCTTAGCATCTTTAGCATCGTGAAATTTGAGAAGATGACCATCCGAATGGCATGTGAGAATGTTAAGAGCCTTCTCTTGATTCCTTAGGGTTGCTTGTGGTAAACCGCTTTGGTGCTAAAGGTTGTCCAAAGAACTTGAATGGGTTCTTGAGGAACTTCATTCCCATTCACAATTACATTCCACGAGCATGGTCTCGTAATGGCAATATAACGCCTCATCTTCATGCACCGTAGATCATATTCTCCTTCTTGATAATTGGAATTCGAGTGAGGTGATTGAGGGTTGTGGAACAACTTCAATGACATCTTGAATATTGTAGGGTTTCTTCCTAGTCGAGTTTCCACACAAGCTCGATACCACTTGTTGGATCGATATACTTTAATCAAACTAACTTAACTAGCTTGTTAAGGTTTAATAACCTCTGATAAATCCTAAGTTATTAACAAAGAAACACCGAGCAATCTTTATTAAGCACGCGGAATTTACTTAACAAAGCTAAAAAGAAAACTTTATTAACAAACTCTAAATCGCTTATTATGCGTATACTCTAATACAACTCTAAGATATTCGAACTTTTCTCTAAACTCTTAATTGTAAACTCTAAAACTCTTTTTCCGAAATCGTACTCTAATGCCAATCTAGGAGTCCTTTTATAGGCTCAAGGATATCCTAGTCGGTTTACAATTGATAACCTTGTACGACAAGTAATCTAAACATGGAATACAATACTTTCCATAAACGAATAAAACAGTTTGTTTGTTCTAGCAAGATTTTGACTTCACCTTGCGACTTTGACTTTGTCTTTAGCAAGATTTGACTCTTTGACTTCTTCCAAGATTTTTGTACTTACAAGACTTTCATATCTTCAATACTTTGATATCTTCAGCACTTTCATATCCCAACAAGAAGTTTTCATCATATACGTTTTTTTTTGTCACAACAACACAAGTTCGTTAAACATAATTTCTTATATAAGCATCAATCGATAACATAAAATGTGTTTCCAAAATCACCAATGGTCCGAAAACTATACCTAAGCTACATATAAGCAAATGTTCAAAAACTATACCTATAATCCATTTAGCGGTAATCCTAACCAAGTTATTCTCTACAAACATATCGTAACACATAAGGCGCGAACTCGTGTTAACCAGTGGTCTTTGTCAAGAGACTTCCGATATCTCCCCGCTTCGAGTTTGACCAAAGCTTAACTCTGCGTATTTTAAATAGCTTAGGTTTTAAGTAATGAGAACTATCCAATCATCGGTATTTTAAATCCTTTAAACCATTAAGCTCGAGTGGGTCATTTTAACAATTAGGGTAGGAGGGTAGGATGGTGGATTTTGGGACATAAACCAAGTTCTTGGTAGGGTGTTGGGGTCAACCCTTTCATGTGTAATAGCACTTTAACAGGATAATGAGATCATGTTGTGTTCATATGCTTGTGATACACGAATTTGATCGTGTTTGCATCGACTATTTGAGCAGTGTGTATATGGTTGAGGATCCCGAAAACAAAGGAATGATGTTAGTGTCCGCCAGTTATATTATACCATTGCCGAAACCATTTCCTTATCCTTTTACAATGATCACCCCAAAACAAACCAAAATTCTCTACTATATTATGAACCAACAAAATTGAAGTTTCGTCTATGACACGTGGCTTCTTTGATGGTTCACGGCGACAGTACACGGTTTCTTGGTCCAAGATACGGAAAGTGTACAACACGCTTCTTGTTACGGTTTGTAATGGTTACCTAATGATGAGAGTTGAATCTTGAAGGGTAGAAAGGTAGTGCAAAGTGGTTTAGCCATGCGTAGAGAGTTCATAACCGTGTTCGTATCTGCTTTTAGTGTTCGCTTGTTGTTGAGAAACTCCATGTTTACGTAACAAAGAGATGTCGAGATTATAAGAAATAGATGACATGGTTTTGTAATGATAGTGATGGCGAGTGAAGTGGAGTTAATGAGGCAACCTCAAAAACACTCATATCGCTTGCCACCATTATATATATATCATTACCAACCATTTCATCTATCTTGTTATCATCTATGATCTCATACCACACGGAAACATGGACTTTGTCACCAAAAAAGACACCACTAAAAACAAAAACTCGCTTAAACAATCTCAAAGCAAGCTAAACCCTTATGCACCACCTTTCTACACTTCATGATTCAACCTCTTCATCGTGTAACTTCTACATACCGTAACAAGAAATGGCTTTACACTTTCCGGTATCTACCGACTAAGAAACCGTACCTCCTCGTCAGAAACCATCGTAGAAGCTACGTGTCATGGTTGTTTGATTTCTATATTGTTGTTTGATAATATAGAGAGAATTGTTGGTGAGTTTTGGGAAGATCATTGTAAAAAGGAGAATGAAATGGTGTTGGGCAATGGTATAATAGCACTTTAAGCATACACACTAACAACATTCTTTGTTTTCAAGAACCTCAACCATACACACTGCTCAAATAGTCGCCCTCAAACACGATCAAATCTTTTGTATCACAAGCATATGAACACAACATGATCTCATTATCCTAGTTAAAGTTCTATTACACATGAAAGGGGTTGGACCCTAAAACCCTGTCAAGAATTTGGTTTATGTCCCAAAAATCCACCATCCTACCCTCATACCCTAATTGTTAAAATGACCAACTCGAGCTTAATGGTTTAAAGGGTCTTTTTGAAACCCGATGCTTGGATAGTTCTCATTACTTAAAACCCTAAGCTATTTAAAATACGCAACGACATATCTTACCTTTTGGCCCCGACTGCGGTCACGGCTTGGCCTCGGATTGGAACCCGTGACACCTAATCAATTTGAAACAAGTATAAAAGCAAATCATATATTCCTACAACTAATCAATTGCATATACTATATAACAATACCTAATAAACAAGAGATACCCAGTTAAGATTAAAACTATATAACCAAAAACCCATGTAGCTTTTTACGGTCGGTCAAGAGTATTTATAAAAGTAGTAAACGACACCGCGGTGATGTAGTGGTGGTGGAGGGCGCTATGATGTAGTGGTGGTGCGGTGATGAAGATGAAGATGAAGAAGTTGAGGTGAAAGCGATTGAGGTTAATAATTGGGGTATGTGTGATATGGGTAGTATCCGAGTTATAGGTTCTTAAATAGAAGTTAATATGGAATCATAAAATTAATGCGGGAAGGTATAAGTTGTTGAGGAGTAAATTAATTGGTTGACTATGGTATTCATTAAGTGTTTGGTTATTTGACACGTTGCAAATTATTTAAAAAATCGATATTACAAATTATTTTAAAAATTACAAACGAGACACGATATTACAAATTATTTTAAAAAATCATAAGTCGTATATGGGGGTTGTTTTGTAAATTTGATGTATCCATCGCTAGCGCCTATGAAACCCCCAAGCATCGGTCTTCAACCATTGCTAGCGACTTCCTCTTAATGTATCATTTGAGGGTCTTTTGTAAATTTGATGTATCCATCGCTACTGCCTATGAAACCCCTGCTAGTGCCTATCAAACCACCGCTTGTGGTTGTCAATGCACCGCCGGTGGTTTTCCGATAATATATACTTGGGGCTGTTTTGTAAATTTGATGTATCCATCGCTATACTTTATCAAACCACCGCTAGTCGCTTGAAATCCATCGCTATCAATTGCATGGTAATGCATACTTCAAGGGGTGTTTTGTAAATTTGGTGAAAACTTATTTTTCCCCAAATCACCGCCATTGAAGTAATTGATCTTCAAATCACTTCAATTGACGCCCACATAAACCCTAACCACTCCAAACCGGTAATTTCAAAATCCCACATCATATTCCAAAACAACTCACAATGCCGTCAGCAGATTCCAACACCCATAACCTAGTTGCTTACTTAATAAAAAATAATCATTCAGATGGTTTTCATGACATGATTGATTTTATCAACCACACTAAAATTCGGTTTGCACTAAGTGTAGCACCCACAATTCTTAAAGACTATATACATGCTTTTGGGGTAATCTTTGAGATACGGGAGCGAGATGGATTTGAGGTGTTTAGGACTGTGGTGGATGATAATGAGATTTTGGTGGATGAGGAAGTCATTAGAGGTACGTTGATGTTCGATGATGCTAATGGACTAGTTAATCTTTCTGATAATGATATATTTATAGGTTTACAAAGATTAGGTTATGCAAGAAGGGGAGACAGGTAAAAATTTTTAAATGTATGTTTTCTCCCGAATGGAAGTTTTTAATTCACACCTTGCGATGTGTCTCGAGTAATAAGACCACTGGGTTTAATGAATTTCTCCAAAATTGCAAACCGCTTAATTTGTCTATCGAAGGAGGAATTCAATTGGTCTAGCATGATTTTGAAGGGTTTTTGCGAGAATATTAGGAAGAAAGGTAAATATTACTTGTATCCTAGGTTTGTTCAACTTATTGTGGATAGCCAAATAGCGTAACTCGTTGAACATAATACAAAGTATGAGGTGCATTATATGCATCCTAAGGTTTTGCTCATATGAGGAACCAAAAGCCTAATTTAACAATCCCAACTGCTCCATTGTTCCGTGATATGATTAATTTACACGTAATTCGTGAGTTTGATGATGTAAATGAACCCCAATTGATCGAACTCGACCCCACCGACACCGTAGTTGCACCCATCGTTAGTACGAGTGTAACCACCGACACCAACCCCGATGATATGATAACTTCACCACGCCGCGCGGATTCACATTGTGTCGAATCGAGGAGGTACCTGGAACATCAACATGAATGGACGATAATGATGAACATCAACATGATGCCTTTTCCAATGAACCACCTCTCGGACCGATTAACACAGTCGAGTTGGGGATGAAAATCGTGAACGATTAAATGAATTGACGGTTAAATGTACAAAATGGAGAATACGATCGACAATTGAAGCACGTGGATGTTTGTGATGGAGAAAGTTAGGAGACATGGGCGTAGTGTTGTTAGAAGAGTTAGGAAACATACTAAGAATGTGAGATCCTGTCAAGATGTGGTTTTGGAGGACCAAAAAACAGGGACGATCAAGGATTTGATTCTGGGAGGATGCGACAGTATATGGATGAGGATGTGGATATGGATAGTGTAGATCATGGAGGCGTGATGTGGTGTCCGATAAAGATGGGAATGAAGTCGTAGTCGAGATCGTGAAGACCGTATTAGATGATATAGAGAAGGATTTGGTGCGTGAAACATCCAATGATAGTCATTCGTAACCCACCGCTACAACTTCAACCGAGGTAAACCCAACAAGCGATGTACAAGTTAAAGAGATGGAGGTGGTGCAGACACATCCATCGCTAGTGTTTCAGAACCACCGAGTAGTCTTTCGTAACCCATCGCTACAACTTCAACCGAGGTAAACCCAAAGAATCGATGTACAAGTTAAAGAGATGGAGGTGGTGCAGGGACACATCCATCGCTAGTGTTTCAGAACCACCGATAGTTACACGTAACCCATCGCTACAATCGAAACCGAAGTTAACCCCACCAAGTGATGCACAAGTTAAAGAGAAGGAGGTGGTGCAGGACACATCCACTGCTAGTGTTTCTGTAACCACTGATAGTTACTCAGAACCCACTGCTACAACTTCAACTGAGGTAACGACACCAAGTGATGTACACGTTAAAGAGAAGGAGGTGCTAAAGGAGACATCCATGGCTAGCGTTTCTGTAACCACGGCTAGTTTGAAAACTGTAGTAGACAATATAGTAGTCTCACACATCGCTATTACTACCACATCTACAATTGTCACAACTACATCTGCTTTCACCACCTAAATCAAAAGAAATTGACAAGGAGGTCGCCAAGACACCGATAAATTTAAGCAAAAGTTCATCAAACCCTACACCTACCATTGCACCGGCTCCTATATTTCTTAAACCAACTGGACCTAAACCCTTGACTAAAAGCTTGACTATTGGTGAGCCTTTGAACAAGAAGGTGGCTCTACCAGATATTGGAAAGGGAAAAGGTATTGTTGAACCTGATATAAAGTTTAAGAATAAAGAAGAGCAGATTGCTTATGATCATGACTTAGGTGTAAGAATCATAGTCGTAAAAGCGTAAATAGAAAGGAAAAGGCTACAAGAGAGGAAGCTAATCGAGATGGATAGATGATTGGGAGGATTCACAATCCTATCTTGAAGCTTCTAATAATATTGGGAATGAGTACACTCGTGAAGTGTGGAACCGTTCTCTAATAATCAAAAGCAAGAATCTTATGTGAATGGGCAACAAGGTTCAAAAAGAGAAAAGAAACTCAAAAGAAAGAAACCTCCTACAAAGAGCGAGATGAGAAATTCATACATGAAGATTATCAAGAATTCGTGCATACATGTTGGTGTAAATCTAAGAACATGTTCATTGAGAGGTCAAGGAGCTTTGTCGATGTGTATGAGGGTTAATGAAGATCACAATCCTATGAATTCGAGAAAGAAGCAGAATGGTTAAAGAAGCAATCCAGTTATAAAAGACAAAAGGTGGATGAAGATTTGAAAAGAAACAAAGAACTAAACAGATTTTAAGGAGACTAATAGTCCTAATCCCGAATCTATTAATCCTATTCCTTTAAAAGCGCTCATCCTATTATCGACAAGTGATTGTTATACAAAGAGGTAGAGAAGTAGTTGAGATTACAAGAGGTGATGGATGAAAATCCACTTATTTAAAATTTGGGATCTTACTAGATTGTTTGACTAACAGTGATTTGGACCAGTTGTGGAAAGTAATGAAGTTCATATATGGGAAGTTAGGTCCAAATGGAGAGTTAGGTAAGTTTGTGTGTCGCTATAAAGAGCATGTTTGAACCTGATCTTGATGCTGAATATTGGTATGATTGTGAGGTGGATGAATGGCTATTGTACTCATACGCAAGGTTCATGGTGTAAAACTAAAAAAAGGATAGGTTTTCATGTTCGCTGATAGGGATTATCCTTTATCAAAGAATGTGGCAAGACAAATGTCGAAGCTAAACTCGGTTCAAGAGGAACAAAGGAGACACATCCTATAATTGATCCATTGTTTCAAAAGATAGAGAAGATTGCGGACATACAAGGAAACCGCTGTGAGGTAATTAAACCAATCCTAGAAGATTGAATCCATCGCGATGTTAGAATGCGGCTAGTAGTAAAGTGTAACGGATTAGGCAAAAAATTTGTAAATCAAGAAATTGATGCAAAAAGGTCGACGATACTTTAACAATGTGAAGTTAATGTATTCGATTGTTCAAATTTTGTTATTTTCGCAACCTCATTTTATTAAATTAAAATCCCATATATTCCATAGACAAGGAACCCTAAACAAAACCTAAACCGCTTCCCAAGAAACGATAAACATAAAACTAAATAAGATATACACAATCACTTTCTAATAAAGCTCATGTATATCCAAACTAAATATAATAAACACGAATAACAACTTCAAAGTAGAAACCAAATGATCACTATATATCTTCTAAGAATTATGTCTTGGTAGAATCCACACTACTCAAGCAGAATCCATTCAGCATTAACTTGTTCGTTTTAATCCATACTTCACATAATTCCCAACTGAATGTTCACCTAATGGAGTGAGCAATTGGTTTCATCAAGATATAATACTGAAGTCAAGTATTGAAGTTAAATTGTTCATTCATTCATTCAAATTATACATACATTACACACAATCAACTTCAATGCATCTACAAGAAAAGAGCTATTCTACTTATCCTAATCTAGTACATATCATATATTCCAACATCTAACATAATGTTGGATATGCATGATCGCTCACATCTTTCACACTAGATGCTGGATATGCGTTTGTCAAATCTTGCATAACCACCCATTCCTTCTATATTAATGGATGGATATGCATGACCAGTACGACGAAGAAGCTAAGGATCAAAATGGAGGGGATGGATTGATGAAAACGTTGATGATGACGATGACCACACATGATGATGGAGAAAAATAATATGTCCTTTGTGCTTCATCTATTCATTTCAACCAAAATGCAATCTATCCATCCTCCTTAAGTTCTTCCCCTATACGATGTGTGTTGTTGCACCGAAACTTGGTGCAGAAAGGCCTTGAACCACCTCTCTATCTTTAGGGAGTGGCGGATTTCTGGCTCGTGGCCTTCTTGGAGGCTGAGGTGATGGAGATTGGGAGTAAGAGTTTTTCTCCTTCAAGAGTCATCGAATCATCAACGGAAGGGAAGGCTCGCTCACACAACAAGGGAGGCTTTTCTCTCTTTTTGAAGTTGCCTCCTCATCTGAGTCTTCATAAGGAGATTCATAAGAACTTAAGGATGACCCCCTTGGACTACTTGCCAAATAATGCTTCTTCCACCTCTCTAGACTACTTATGGAGGTTTCATTGTCTTCTGATGACAGTATGATTGGGTTGGAACTACTCATGGTTGATTAATTTTGGGTCATTGCAGAAACTAGGGTTTGCTATGATTTTTGGGGATCTTTGTTGAAGTGTTATGTGTGCATTGGGAACATTTTATAGACGGATTCGAGTTTCAATGGAAGTTAATGAGAGTGGTTAGTGGTTGGCACAGTAACTTTCTAGAATATAACCGAAGATATTTTTATCTTTGATGGTTGCTGCTGAAGTGTATTGCTTCAGCAGATTGACCATCTGTTACTGCTGAAGCTTTACACTTTCTTTGGTCAAGTTGAAATACACGTGTTTACGGCCAACCAAACGGTCTAATTCCTTTGACTATAACTTGGGCAACAACTACCAACTTCACCATTCACATTCTTCCACTTCAAACAACCCAATTCCTCTCCTTCATCAAATAACACTTCCTTACAAGCATCATAACCCTAAAATCTCAAAACATCTCATGGCACTTGAATTTAAGAAGGATCACAACAAAGTTGCTTTTCTGGGTGAAGCTAAAGATGATGAATTGTATGAACCAATGGTGGAATTCTTAAAAAGGTCTAAGATTTGCTATGCTCTAACACATTCTCCGAATGCAATATCTGAATCACTTGTTACTCAGTTTTGGGCATCTGCTTCAAAACGAAGTGAAATAGAGATTGGTGCTACGATTGACGGAACAGAGCATGTGGTAACGGAAGAGATGATAAGGAGGAAGCTTTGCTTGGAAGATGCTGATGGAGTATATCACTCTAAACAGATGGAGGTACATGCTGGGCTAAGAGCGATTGGCTATCGGGCACGAGGACCCATATCATCGATGAAGCATCTTTGCCCAATGTGGAGGTTCTTGGTTCACACGTTGTTTCAAAGGCAAGCAACAAGTAAGGAGGATGGGACCGCCTTCACCCAAATGGGTCGTGGCATTGTGTGTCTTCCAAAGGGGTAACTTATAATTTTCTAAGTTTATTTTTGATAACATGATTGAGAACATTCAAAGGAAAAAGAATAAGTTTTAATGTGATAACGCCACACGCCGCCGTTCGGGTCAAGGAAACTTCCTTTTCTTCGAGAAAAGTTTTATAACACCCAGGCAAAGTGAACCTAATCGTTGTAGTGTAGTAATTAGGTAAGCCACGGTATTGATATCGCTCTCTGGGAATAGGAATGCTAGTAAGGAGTTACTACGCTAAGGTTAAGGTTGAGGAAGATTATTTTTATCTTTTATGTTTTATGAAAGGGAAAGGTACGAATCTCGGGTATTGGATTTGGGGTTGGTATTTCACCGATTACTCTACTATTATCTAATTATCTAAACTAAGGTTGTGGGAGTCTATGTCTAATTAATGTGTGCTCGTATGATAGTTTAAAGATGTGTTCACTTAGTTTGTATTACTCCTTAATTATCTCCTATTGATGGTAGAGTGTCACGCCTTATTCTTAATTGCGTTGTGTGTCTAAAGTTGTGGTATGCGCTTCTCCCTAACTCTTTGAACTTACCAAAGGGTCTCGCCTACAAACCCACTTGGGATGATAAACCCTACTCTAAGGCGCTCTTTGGATGGTTTAGCCTACAACTACTCGTGTAATTATATTCTAAGGTTCACAAAGATGAATCAAGCATTAAGTACACAACGAATGACCTATCGCATTACTAGATCATTAATCAACTAAGATAAGAAACAACCAATCAATATTCAATAATTAAGTTTCATACTTCCTAAGCAAACACACAAGTAAATTAGCCGGACATGAAGAACATGCAAGCATACACACAAATAATCAAAGACATAATTGAATTAATGAAGTAAAGACTTATCTTGATGTAAGATAGGGTTTAAAACCCTAAAATACTGTACAAGACACCTTAGGTTCGGTTTTAGGTTTTACCCAAAGACTCTCCACCCAAAGACTAAAAATTGGATTCTATATATAAGATTACAATTGCGACGGCCACCTTATGTTTAGTGACGCCATTGTGTCGCCGCTATTAGGGTTTCGCCTTGGCCACGTTAACCTTGCGACGACGCCACCTTATGTCCGTGACGCCGTCCTCTTTTCTCGACGTCCCGGATTGCATCTAGGCCGCCCGAGTAGCGACGGCCTACTCTTTCACAACCAGACGCCACTTGAAAATACGAGTTTTGGGTTCCGGATCGTCACAATAATTTTGGGACGCGCCGCCATTAACACCGACGCCGTCGCTTTCTATTTTCAAAGAATCGTGAGTGTCTCAATTTTGACTTTGGCCATTTTCTTCATATATTCGCGCCTTTTCATTCAAATAAGTGCCATTCCAAGATTTTGCCTTCAAGAGACCTAAAAGTGAAAAGGAACGATATTAAGCAATAACGGATACAAAAGTGATCAAATAAGGACTCAAACGACCCCTCAAATGGTACCTTTTAAAACCTTATCAAATATCCCTACACTTGTTATTTGCTTGTCCTCAAGCAAATGTGCTTTTAGCCAATTAATTTATAAGTTGGGGTCATGAAGCATTAATTCAAAACGGTCCACAACACATATAAGCCCCAAGAAAGTCATAACAAGCATGGAATTACATACTAGCACCTCACATGGGGTGTTTGGATACTCACATCTCTCTCGGGTGTATATAAGAAATATAACAAATAGGAAATGGAAGATAAACACTCATTAACCGGTCCTAGTACATAGATTACCATAGGTCGAGAATAGATCAAACCTCCATCGCTTAAGCGAAGCACCTAGGAAAGACTATCAAAGAGGTCTTTTAAAGGGTTGTAATGTTAGGCTTACGGTAGGGAAATAAGGGTTTGGTGGGATAGGTCATTTAGTGGTGGCAAGTCAAAAATCTCTATGTTAAATGCATACGAAGAATATGCTGCTAAGCCAAGACTCGATGTTGGGTTTTAGGTTCCTTGGATGATGAATTACTTTAAGTAATGGAACCACGGACAAGCTTGAAGACAACCACGGATCAAGAAGTGTAACCACCGATGAAGATAACCACGCTAGTAGTATTGTGTAACCACGATAGTACATTATAAGCATCGCTAGTTTTCTATAGTCGGTTAGTTATTTGTATCGATAAATATGGAAAAGATATTTATCTTGTAGGTTACGATTGTATATTGTATAGGACTCCTTAGCCTATAAAAGGAGGTCCTTGGTTAGGTTAGATATACGATGTTTTATATCTAAGGTCGATACACTTCAAGGTTGCAAAACCATAATATCGTAAGAGTATTCAGTATTAATAAATAATATTGAGGTGTTGATTGTTAATTGTTCTTCTTCTTAAGATCAAGTATTAAATTCGCGTGATACTTGATAAGCTTTTGTTCAAGTCGCTTTTATTAGATCGTTTGCTCAACTGGGATCAACAAGTGGTATCGAGCTTGTGATCTAGAAACCATAACAAGAAGAAGTCTGTTAATTTGTACTTAAGAAAGTTAAGATGTTTCAAGAAACTCATATGGTGATCGCTTCTAAGGTTCCCATGCTCAAACATGGTGAATATCAACGGAGGATGCGAATGAGGCAATACATTCGCATGATTGATTATGCTCTATGGGATGTTGTTGAAAAGGAGACTCTTCCCAAGAAGGGTGATGATGGTAAGGAAATTACTATTGTCAGTGAACCTGATAAAGCTAAGAGGAAGATGGAGATAAAAGCTCATAGTATTCTCTCCATGGGAATACCTAATGAGTATGCATTAGACTTTGATCAGTATGATTCGGCTAAAGAACTATTGGATGCTCTTGAATTAAGGTTTGCCGGTAATGAAGCCACCAAGAAGTCAAGAATGAACATGCTTAAGCATCAGTTTGAAACCTTCACTGCTCAAAGTGGAGAAAAGATTGATGGTACATATAATAGGCTTCAAAACTCATCAACAATCAAGGCAAGGTTACAAGTTCCTTCAAGAAGACATTAATTTGAAGTTCATAAGGAGCTTATCATCCGATTGGGCTATTCATACCATTGTGTGGAGAAACATGATGACTTTCCTACAATGACTCTCGACAATCTCTTCAATAACTCAAGGTTTATGAGTCCGAGAATACCTTTTCTAATCCGCCTTCTTCTAATCAAAACATTGCTTTTGTCTCCACTAATAACAAAAGCCCACAAGATGCATCCATCGCCGCCTATGGTATAACCACGGCTATTGCAAACAATACCACCGTTAGTGATAATGTCGATGATGGTGCAATTTGTGCTTTTCGGTCGATTTAACTACTAGAGTTGATGTTTTGAATCAAGATCTAGATGAAATTGATCCCGATGATCTTGAAGAGATTAATCTTCAATGGCAAATGGCAATGTTGACTCTTCAAGCAAGGAAGTTTCGAGGAGGACCGGAAGACATGTTAAATATGATGGACAAAGGAGAGTGGATTCGACAAAAGCAAGATGGAGTGCTTTAATTGCAAGAAGAAAGGTCATTTTGCTAGGGAATGTCGAGCCCTAAAAGACTTGAAGGCATTAAGAAGACAATCAAGAGCCTACTATTACTCAAACTTTGGTTGCTCGTGATGGACTTGGTGATTATGATTGAGTGATCGATTGAAGAAGGTCCAAATGCGCCTTTTCTTGCTAGTGAAGCTTCAAAAGAGCATAACTTTGCTCTAATGGCCTATGCTTCATCTTCTGGTTCAGATTCTGAGGTATCCAATGATTCCAAAACATCTACTTGTTCTTTTAAATCATGTGCTGATAGCTTAGAGTCTCAAAAGGCTATCACTGAGAGTTTGAGAAAAGAAGTAGATAGATTGACTCTAGATAACTTAGGATATAAAGTTGGATTAGAGGGTGTGGAAGAGAGGCTAAAATTCTATATTAAATGTGAATTTGAGTATGTAGAAAAGATTGATATACTAGGTGGTGAAATTGATCTTAAAAACAGAGAGATTAAAATGCTTAAAGATAGACTAGCGTATGTAAAGTGTAAAAGATAAGGCCCTAGAGGAAAAAGAAAACATGTTGTTAGGGTTGCTAAAATACAATATGCTTCGATCTTGTATGAAACCAATTGGCCAAAATTGTTTAGAGATGGTACCGGTTTAGGATACAATGATATGCCACCACCCCTTTAATGAAACATGCACCACCAAGAAAAGAACTCATTTAGTAGTGAATTCGCTTTAATAAACATGTCAAGAAGTTAATAAGACCAAATACCTAAGATGAGTTCGATAAGTTATATGGTGCTCCCATAATTGAAGATTGGGAATCGATTCGAGGATGTTAGTACCGAATCAACTAAGTCTCGAAAAGATAGAGCCACTAAGAAAGTTGATTCTAAACAAGTCAACTCTGCACTCTAGATTTGGAGCTAAAGTTACCAAGAAAGTTGTAGAGTACAGAGAAATTCCTAGGAAATGATGAAACAATTTAAACCTAGGGAAATCAAAGAAGCTTAAATGGTCTAATTTCTAATGATTAGGTGATGAGTTTCAATGTGTTAATAAGGCTTGTTTTGTGTGGTAGTTTTGAACATTTACGAGGAATTGTAATAAAATAGACCACAAGTTTGGAATCATTGGAAGAGGGTAAATCATAAAACTTTTCAAGAAAAACAAACCCTCATCCTAACAAAGAATATGATTCCAAGAGCAAAGGTCGATGAGAAATGGGAATACAAAATCTATTGTCACCGCTTCACAAAATGGGTTCCAACCATCGCTAAGCAAAATGTAAACACGGCTAAGCAATGTCAAACCACCGATAAGCCAAAATCACCACCGATTCAAAAGAAGTTTTAAAATTCCAAAGGTGATAATCGATATGTTGGTTGGAAATCATTTTTATGTCATAAGGCCTCAAGAAGTTGGCAATGGAAGCCTAAGACAAAGGTTTTACCATATGTCAATCGTGCATCAATGGACCTAACGAAATTTGAATATTTTGATGCATAGTAGGCACCCAAGTCAAGATCGACTTGGGTCCACAAGAGGAACTAATTTTGAAATCTTATGTGTAGGCAATCTTCAAACCGAGCTAAAAGATAAAGGAGTTTTTGATAGTGGTTGCTCGGGCACATGACTTGGGATGGAAGCAATTTGGAAGATTTTGAAGCTTATGATGGAGGATATGTGGCATTTGGCAATGATCCAAAGGGAGGAAAGATACTTGGAAGAGGCACAATCGTAATGTGGAAGCTAGACTTTGAAAAGGTCTATTTGGTACAGGACTAAAGTACAACTTATTCAAGTTTCTCAAATGTGTGATAAGAAAACGGGTACTTTTGGGGAAACCGAGTGTGTGGTGTTATCTCCCGAGTTTAAGATGCCCGATGAGAAGTTTATACAACTTAGGGTACCTAGGAAGGAAAATATATACTGTTTTGATCTTAAAATGTTCTTCCTAATAGGTCCTTATGTTTGTTTGCTAAAGCATCGCTGATGAGTCAATATTGTGGCATAGAAGGCTAGGTCATCTCAATTACAAAACAATCAATAAACCGTAAAAGGAAACTTAGTGAGAGGGTTACCTTCAAAGGTTTTTGAGTGTAAGGAACTGTGTGTGGCCTCGTCAAAAGGAAAACAACATAGAGCTTCTTGTAAGACCAAAATCAGAAACACCATAACACAACCATTGTTTATGCTTCATATGGACTTATTTGGACCAACCTTTGTTAGAAGCTTGAACCATAAGTGATTGCCTAGTTATCACCGATGATTATAGTAGATTTTCTTGGGTATACTTTTGGCTACTAAGAGTGAGACTAGTGAGATTCTTAAGAGTTTCATTACTAAGATAGAAAATCTAGTAAGTCATAAGGTCAAAGTAATCGATGTGATAATGGAACCGAGTTTAAGAATGATGTGATGAATCGCCTGCTTAGCTAAAGGTATTGAAAGACGCTTTAGTGTTGCTAGAACACCACAATGTAATGGTGTAGCCGAGAGGAAAAATAGAACACTAATTGAGGTCGCTAGGACAATGTTGTCGAATCTAAGTTACCAACTACCTTTCAAGTCAAGTCAGAGGAATTGCATGTTATGTGCAAAATGTAAGTAAGGTAGTGAAGCCTCATAACAAGACCCCTATGAGTCGTTACATGGTAGGAAGCCAATGATTGCATTCCTAAAACCTTTGGGTGTCCTGTTACCATTTTGAATACCATAGACTACCTAGGCAAGTTTCAAGAAAAGTCGATGATGGATACTTTCTAGGCTATTCTACAAATAGTAAAGCCTTTAGAGTATACAATAGGAGGACTAGGATTGTTGAAGAGAACCTACATGTTCAATTCAAAGGAAAAGACTCCTAGTGTTGAGACCAAAGGCCCAGACCGGTCGTTTAACATTGATATGCTAACCAAATCTATGAATTATGAGCCTATCATTGCGTGAACTTCCACTAATGCCGATGCGTGTATACAAAAGGATTCAAGTAGATAAATCTTCAAAGGAAGTCGATTCTCCAATGTAGTTCTATTTGGTTGAAAAGTGGAAAGTCGGTTCTGCTCCTCCCATCATTCACAAGCAAGGTCCTCCGTGATGATGTATCAAGTCCGAAGCAAAGTTGATCATCATCAAGATAAGGATGAGTTGTTGCCAAATAACTCAAAGTGTCGGTAGAAGAAATTGAAAAGAAGAAAAGCCTCGCAAGCATCGATAAGTTCATCAGAATCACGACAAGCCATCTTCTACCACCGATAGTTCAAGTGCAACCGGCCACAAGCATCGATGATAGTACTTTCTTTGGACCTTATCCAAAGCCACTATTTGGTGATGAGGAGTATCCACATGATCCTAATATGCCTGACTTGATTGAGATGGATACTCCTACTGATGATGAAGACATGGATGATTTCTTCAATGCTAATTTGACTAATTTGGACATCGTTATAAATGAAAGTCCAATTACTCTACCGAATTCACAAAATTCATCCCAAGGAATGATTCTTGAAATTTGAATACTCCAGCTCAAACAAGAAGGTGGTAAAGAATTCGTAACCCTTTCCGAACATGGGTTCTTTGCAAGATCTCTTCACAAAAGAAACAAATATAAAGATCTGCAAAATTGCTTGTTTGCTTGTTTTTGTCTCAAAAGGAGCCCAAGAGGATAGAAGAAGCTTTAATGTAAGAAGGATGGGTAGAATCAATGCAAGAGGAGCTTCTTCACTCAAACTTCAAGAGGTTTGGACATTGGTTGATCTTCCAAATGGGAAGAGGGCTATTGGGACTAAATGGGTGTTCGTAAACAAAAGGGATGAAAGAGGAATTGTAGTGAGGAACAAGTCAAGATTGGTTGCTCAAGGATACACACAAACCAAGGTTGGACTATGATGAAGTATTTGCACCGCTTGCAAGAATAGAGGCTATTAGATTGTTTTGGCCTATGCTTCATTCAAGAATTTTGTTGTGTATCAAATGGATGTTAAAAGTGCATTTTATATGGCACTATTGATGAGGAGGTATATGTTTGTCAACCTCCCGGTTTTGAGGATCCCGATCATCCCGACAAGGTTTATGGTGGTGAGAAGGCTATGTATGGACCGCATCAAGCTCCTAGGGCATGGTACGAATGCCTATCTACTTATTTGATGGACAATGGGTTTAAAAGAGGACCGATTGATAAAACTTTGTTCATTAGAAAGCACAAAGATGATATTTTACTTGGTTCAGTTTATGTAGATGACATCATCTTTGGGTCTACTAACAAGGAGCTATGCAGAGATTTTGAGAAACTTATGCATGATAAGTTTCGATGAGTTCTATGGAGAACTCACTTTCTTTTGGGGCTGTGTTCAACAAAGGACCGATGGTATTTTCATTAGTCAAGACAAGTATGTAGCAGATGTGTTGAAGAAATTTGGGTTTCAAGATGTAAAAGTGCAAGTACCCCAATGGAGACTCGTAAACCTATGCTACCGATGATGGGAGTCCCAAAGTTGATTTGAAGTTGCATATGATCCATGATTGGATCTTTGATGTATCTTATCGCATCTAGGCCGACATTATGTTCTCTGCTGTGTGTGTGCAAGATTTCAAGTCACACCCAATACCTCACACATGAATGTTGTTAAGAGGATCTTTAGGTATTTGAAAGGTCATCCTAAATTGGGCCTTTGGTACTCTAAGGATTCTCCTTTGATTTGGTGGCCTACATCGACAAAGGACTATGCCGGAGCTAGTCCGATAGGAAGTCTACCACCGGAGGATGTCGCTCTGGAAGAAGACTAATTTCTTGGCAAAGTAAGAAACAAACTATTGTGGCTAATTCTACAACCGAGGTGAATATGTGGTCAGCCGCTAGTTGTCGTGGTCAAGTTCTATGGATTCGTAATCAATTGTCGGATTTTGGGTACAATTTTATGCATACTAAGATTTACATTGATAATAACAGTACAATTTGCATTATCAAAAATCCTGTTTTACATTCTAGAACTAAACATATTGAGATAAGGCATCACTTTATTAGAGATTGTAATGAGAAAAGGTTGATTCAAATGGTAAAAATCCATACTGATTTCAATGTTGCTGATCTTCTCACAAAAGCTTTTGATGTGGGGAGGTTTCAGTATCTTGTTGTTAATATTGGAATGATTAATCTCTAAAATTCTCAAATTGTTTTGTACAAGCTTGTAAAAGTATTGGACTGTTATTATGTAATCTTATGTATTGCTATCTCTTTTATATCCACTGATAGTGTTGTTTCTAACCACTGATAAGTGTTGCTTCTAACCACTGATAGAGTTGGTCTATCCACTGCTAGTTGTTCTGTGTTTTCTCTAACCATTGTGCAGGAAAATGCTAAATCATTATAGAGATGCAAGAAGTACTGAAATTTCATTGTTCATTCAACAAAACAGTTTTACTACCATATTACAATGAAACTTCAAGTGTCAATAACGACTACAACTATACATGATTTTCTCCTAATATTTCTACTACTACTATCCTTGCTGATATCGTTTGAATGATGGATATGCATTTATCATATGCAAACGAAGCAACTAAGGATCAAAATGGAAAGGATGGATTGATGCAAACGAAGAAGTCAAGTCGATTGGCGTATAGATGGTCGATATGATAATCTTCTTGTGCTCCATCTTCTTACCACCATTCAAAGAACTTACTCCATCTTTCCTTTTCCTTCCTCGTTACGATATGTGAAGAAGTACCATGAGTTGGTATTTAAGACCAAGAACCACCTCTCCGTCACGAGGGAGTGGTGGGTTTCTTGCTCGAGGTCTTGATGGGGTTAGAAGATGAAGGTTTGAGTTTGAAGGTCTCTTCTTAGAAGATTCATCGTAGTCTTCTCAAGCATCACTTGATCCACAACACTATCATCTTCGATGATGGGAGAAATGGAGATTTTCTTGGTCTTGGTTCTAGTGGAGGCAAATAGGTTAGCTATGGGTTTCCATCTTCACTTGATGATGAAGATGATGAAGAGGATGAGGTGGTGGTTAGATCAACCACTCGGTTTGTTCCAACTAGGGTTCCACATTTTGATTGATTGGGGATTTTGGTGAAATTAGGGTTTTTCTTTGATTGGTTGGGGCGTTCTATGATATTTGGGTGCTTTTTATAAGTGAGGATTAGGGTTACTGAAGTAACTAAGGGGCAGGTTAAATGTGGTTGGAAAGTTAATGAGGATTTTGGGGATTGGACTGAGATATATTCTAGAAGTTGACTATGTTGACTTTACTGTTCTAACCTCGGATAGGTTGTTTGTAACCACTTCTGGCTATTTCTAACCACTGACAACCATAATCTGTGTCTCTGTGTTTGTTTTGTGTTGTCTTGCAGGAACGAAGGATGTGTGTGCATAAGGAGCTAGTGTGTTTGCTACTTATGTTTGTGTTAAAAAAAAAAAAAAAAAAAAAAAAAAATGTATATATAGTTTTTGTGTTATTGATGATTGTTGTGTAATCCTTCATATCTTGTGAGATACCATTTCAATTGGCATTGATTTACTTGCTCTAATGTTGATCAGTTGGAAGGAGTGATTATCTGTATCCACGGATAGTGTGTCACAATCATGGACAATGTTGTGGAACAACGGATAGTGTGTTCCTCTGCTTTGATACTTGTGGGTTGTTTTTGACACTTTGGCAAAAGTATATATATCACTTCCCAAACTCACGGATGGATCACTTTCACTTGCAAATATCCTAAACCCTAATCACTTTGGTTGATTTCTTCACAAACCCACTTAATTCATATCATTCATCACAATGGTCGAGTTGTACTTACTTCACATAATCTTGTTGCTATTCTCACCAAAGATGCTCGCTCAAGGGTTTCATCAAATGATTGATTTCCTTGTTCATAGTCCCATTCACTTTGCTTTAACGGTTGAACCTACCATTTTCAAAACCTATATACGACGCTTTTGGAAGAATGCTACCTTGAGGAGGTTAATGGGTTGGAGGTTTTAGTACTAGGGTGGATGAGAATGCTATTTCGGTTTCGAGGAGCTTATTAGAGAAGTTTTGAGGCTTGATGATGCTGATGGTGTTGATAATCTTTCTGATGCTGAGATTGTGGCTGGTTTAGAGCGATTAGGATACACATACAGAGGTGAAAAGGTACAATTTTTTAAGAATCTGTTTTCTCCACAATGGAAGTTTTTGATTCACACTTTGTTGATGTGTATGAGCAATAAGACCATAGGCTTTAATGATTTTCCTTCAAAGATTGCTACTGCTATTATTTGTTTGTCCGATGGAAGGAAATTTAATTGGTCTAGGATGATCTATGAGGGGTTAGTCCAGAATATTAGGAAGAAGGGAAAGTATTATTTGTATCCTCGATTTGTTCAATTGCTTGTGGAACATCAAATCCAGGATCCTATTGAACATGTTAGAGAGTATGAGGTAAATCGTATGATTCCTCGAGTGTTTGCATATATGAGGAATCCGCCACGTAACGTTGTTATTCCGTGATGTTCCTTTGTTTCTCACATGTTAAATTTTCCCACCGATTCGAGGTTAATGAGGCTAGGAGAACACAGGCACTCGCCTTCCTCGTGCTAGTGTTAGTGGTATGGTTAATGAGGGTCACACGGTGTGGAGGTGACATGATTGGAAGGGCTTCCACCATCGATTCATGCTTAGATGTCGGTCGATAGTGGAAACATCAATAAGACCCAACCTTTGGCAACTCCTAATGTGGAAAGTTCTTTAGAGCTTACCACGTGTGGAGGTATCCCTAGCCAACCGGCCGCCACTGTGGTACATAGATGATCGCCTCGGTTTGGTGCTATGTCTTTATATCCAAGGATTCACCGCCGGAGCGCTTAACACGTCAAGTGATGAGGATAGATTGGAACCCGATAATGAATTGACGGTTGATGACTATGTACATGAGGACTTTTTCGATGATCCACCTCTCTGACCGTATAACACAGTCAAGTGGGAGGATATTCTTGAACGATAAATGAATTGACGGTTTAGTGTTCTAAAATGGAGGATAAGATTTCTAGTTTACAGGAGGTCACCGTGCTTCAAGGTAAAACTATTCGAGATTAAAGCATCGGGTCTTGGTTTTGGAAAGAGTGAAAAGACCGGACTTGTTGTTTTGAAAGCTTTGAGGCGAATGAAAAGAAGGTGAACTCTTCTCCTACTTTAAATGTGGATGATGTATCCAAACAGGGAGGAGTGATGGCATGACTTGTGGGAGGCTGGAATGTATCCGTTGGTGTTACTATGGAAGAAGATGTTGACAAGTGGAGATCTCGAATTTGTAGTTTCGATAAAGCTGGAATGTCGTTGTTCTTGAAGAATTGAGTAATGTTGACATAGTACGTAACACAACCATCGATGGTATATCCGAAACCCTGTTAGTACTTTGTAACCACCGATGTTGTTTCGTACTTGGCTATTGTTTCTAGTCATACCCATCGCTATCACAACTACTTCTACTATTGTTACAACTCTTTATGAATTACCATCTAAGCCTAAAGAAGTAGAGAAAGAGGTCGCAAGCACATTGATTAATTTGAGCAAAACATTATCAATATCTACATCAATAATTGCACCCGCTTTATCTATTCACCATCATTACTAAATCAAAAGGTAAACCAAAAGGTAAAAGTTTGGTTATTGGTGAACCTTTGAAGAAGAAAATGATCAAATCTAATGTTGGAAAAGGCAAAGAAGTAGTATCAAGTTCAAAAATAAAGCGTAACAAGAGGCTTATGATAAAGAGCTTGCTAGAAGTATGGAAGAGGAGGATAGAGCGCTTTGGAGAAGAGAAAGAAAGATGAAGAAGAAGCTAGTCAAGATATTAGCTACATGGTATGAATCTCAAAATTATCTTAAAGCTTCGTAATTGATAAATGATGAATATACAAGACAAGAATGGGCTTTGTTCGATGATGAAGAAAAGGCTAGACTTGGGAATGTTGGCAAAGAAGGTTAATAGAGAAAAGAAGAAAATTGTAAGAAAGAAACCTTCTTCTATTGCTCGCTTAAGGAATGTTTTGATGAGGATTGTCAAGAATTCTGGTATATATGTTTCTGAAAATCTTAGTACCTGTTCATTTAAAAGAATGGTGGAAATCTATGAGACATGTATGAGAATTAATAATGATGATTTCTGTCCGATGAATTCTCAAAAAGAGGAAGAGTGGATTAAAGAGCAAGATGCATGGATGCAAAGTAAACGAAAACGAAAATCTGAGGATCAGGAGCCTTCTAATTCTAAGAAGTTGAAAGTTGTTCCAGAAGTGAATCAAATCATTTCTTATGAGTTTAATCTTTTAGATGGCAGTGAAGGAGTTTGGAAAATTCAAAGACTCAATAATGATGTTTCTGAGTATAATAAATTTTCTCAAATGCTTCAATATTTTGATAGAGATGATTTGATGAATCTTTGGGTACTTTACAAGAATAATTTTGGTGAAGTACATCCCGATGATTATCATGAGAGGTCGATGTATCATAATTTGAAGATTCTATTTGAGCCTACTCATGATGAACCCGAATGGCAAGGACTCTACAATGGTCAAGTTACTCGTTGGTTTTTATATCAAACCCGTGGAGTTCATGTTTTAACAGCTCGACGATTATTTATATGCTTGTAGAAGGTGAATATCCTAAATTGAATAATCATCCAGAATCATTGCTCGATGTTGAAACCGGGTTGTTTCAAGATGTTATTGTCCTATGATAGTCAAGCTTATGACTTGTTGAAGAAGTATGAGAAGATACTTAAAAGTAAGTGTTTGGTTACATCCTCCACATCGATGTTTTGAGCTTAAAAGAAACTTGAGAATTTTGTTAGAATTTATCAAGTTTAGGGAGGATTGTTGGGTTTTAGGTTCCTTGGATGATGAATTACTTTAAGTAATGGAACCACGGACAAGCTTGAAGATAACCACGGATCAAGAAGTGTAACCATCGATGAAGATAACCACTGCTAGTAGTATTGTGTAAACAAATGATAGTACATTGTAAGTAATCGCTAGTTTTCTATAGTCGGTTAGTTATTTGTATCGATAAATATGGAAAAGATATTTATCTTGTAGGTTACGATTGTATATTGTATAGGACTCCTTAGCCTATAAAAGGAGGTCCTTGGCTAGGTTAGATATACGATGTTTTATATCTAAGGTCGATACACTTCAAGGTTGCAAAACCCTAATATCGTAAGAGTATTCAGATTAATAAATAATATTGAGGTGTTGATTGTTAATTGTTCTTCTTCTTAAGATCAAGTGTTAAATTCGCGTAATACTTGATAAGCTTTTGTTACAAGTCGCTTTTATTAGATCGCTTGCTCAACTGGGATCAACACTTTTCTATTTTTTTTTCGATTTTTTTCATACACTTTTACTCTACCATCCTCTACGATATCATCAAAATACTAGGGATTTATAGGCACATCCCTACACTTGAGTTTTATTACTCTAACACTAATTTGACCCGAATTGAAAAGATGAAAACACTTGGGGTACATTATTACGCAAACAAAGGGAATTTGAATTTTTAACGCCCTTCCCGTCATTTCATAAACTTTAACTTTTCCCATGAATCCCAATCGTCCCAAATCAGATACAAAGGATATGACTCGACTTAGCAACTCATGCAAGCAACCGATAATTGAACTAAGGGTTTGGGGTGATAACAATAATGCACTAAAAGTGAGTGCATAATGGGTAGGCTAAGGCGATTTGGGTGTATATTTGGGGTGAGTGTAAACAATGTTTTCATTGATATTCGGAAAAACCAAACATCACGAGAACCGCGAAAAGGATAGGCTCGAGGGGTTAACTAGGGGTATCGTGTACTAAAGATGAGTACAACGCAAAGGGTGTGGGGAATTACTCAACCGATATGGAAGAAGTAATTATATTACGGTGTATCAAACAAGGGTTATCCTAATGCCTCTTATCATTTAGTTATTCCTAACTACACAAGTGTAGCCTCACTTGCGATCTCGAATGCATCACAAAACAAGTTCTAGAATCTAATATACTACCGGTTCACACTCTAAGCATTAAAGATGAATGCTTTAATTCCTACTAATCTAAGGGCGATCCTCACATTTTGGTGGAATTTGGGTGGTAAAGGGTTTTTGTGCTAGTCATATAACTTCCTATCCGTGAGACGCTTTTGTTAAGACTAATGGCCCACTCCTATATGTCATAAAAAATTTTAAATTTGGTGCCAAAATTACCCTAACCGACATTTTCTCATGGTTTATTACAAAAGTGCAATTGGACAAAGCAAATAGTCAAGGATAAGCATAGTTTCACAGCTCCCGCTTTATTTTCCTCCTCACATTTAAACCGAACATTGTCCCCAATGTTCCCGAAAGTATCAAAGTTATGATAAAAGAAGGTAATCAAAACGAAAGAAACTAATACTCCCTCGATTAGCTCGGTAGATCCGTAAAGTGGTGGTTAAATCCTTTCCAAGAAGAATTTATGCTGAAAAGCTCCTCAATCTTATGTAACTTCTTCTTGATAAATTAAACCCGCACACTTGAAGAAAACAAACGAAACCTTCGCGTAAAATCGGCGGTAATAATATATATAAGACTCGATTTAAACTAGGATATAATGCTTGTGGAATGGATGTTTACAAAATTTCTAAGAAAATTAAGACCTGAAAATTCCAAAATTTATAAGTAGCTCGTAAAACGAGAAAAAGTAATCGATGTTTTACTCCTTCTCGACGTCAAAGTTGCAATCTCGACAAAACTGGTCTCGATTTTCCGGAAAATTTACATCTTTAGAATCAAAAATTTCGCAAAACATCCATTATGACTCGATACAAGCATTTGACTCGAACAAACAAACATATATATCTTTTATGTAATTGTTATTCTCATGTTTACGCTTTTGAAAACGGTGTAATCCTCCCTACACTTATCCCTTATGTAAAATACCTTTATATGCAATTAAGACGAGGTTAAAAACAAAATAAAGCATTTTACAAATTTAAACATGAGGATAAACAATTAATAAAAGATATATGACACTAACAAGCAAACAACTAAGCATGGGTTGCCTCCCACTAAGCGCTTTTCTTTATTTAAGAGTCTTGTAGCTAGACTCATAGTCGTGCTTCTACGCATCGATATAAGTAAGTCTATCCTCAACAATGTCGTAAGGATCAAACTTATCATTCAAGTTCCTAGTAGTACGCTCGTTAAATATGCCTTTTCAAACATCTCACCATCGGGATCATAGATTTGTATCCTAATGTGCCACTTTCCATTACCATCACTAGGTGGTCTATTCCAATCCCACTTGTGTTCGATTTCAACTATCCACTTATTCATGACAAGGTTAACGGGCAAGCTTCCTAGGAACTCGGTCATCTTCCTAAATACTAAGGCCCTCGAACGGGTTCACTTCTATGTCCCTAGCCATTTCTTTTTCTTGAAAGTTGTCGCACTAGCTAAGGCTTTGTCTAGGTAAAAAGGTCTTTGGGGCCTATGATGTTCTTATCAATCCAAGGTCCATATCTAGAAGGCTCTCTATCCAACCCTATCTCTTGTGGGACTTCCTCATCCTTGTAGTACGATGCTTTTTAACATCGTAAACGGATCTAGCACTCCCTCCCTACCACTATTTTGGACATCTTACAATCGATGATGGCACTAGCGGTAGCTAAAAATCCTCTTCCAACTAGTAATGGGCATGTCGGGTCCTTATTCATGTTCTAGCACATGGAAGTCGGCCAAAAGAGTCAACTCTCCTACATGTACTACCATGTCTTTATTATTCCTACCGGACGTGCTATACTACCGTCCGCTAGACCTAAGATGGTTTCCGTTGGTTCAATTTTACCTAAGTTAAGGCTTCTATGAAGGACAACGGAACAAGATTGATGCATGATCCTAAATCGGCTAGAGCATCGAGTGGTTTGAAGTTCCAAGTCTACACGAAAGAGTAAATAGCCCGGATCGCCTAACTTCTTAGGTAAATTGTTTCGCACAAAGGCGGACCCATGTTTTCCAAGCCTAAGTTCTAACTCATATTTTTCTTTAAAGCATTATAGTAAGGTGCATGAGCTAAGACTTCAAGAATCGCTTTTTCTTGATGGAGTTCCTTGTACTCCTCCTCTAGACTAGGTTTGGACTCTTGGTCGACGGTTTCTCAAGAGTAGGCTCTACCAAAGGTGCCGGCTTTGGTATCTCTTGGATGGCTTGGAACCCTTTTGATAGCATTTACCGAGTGAACCGCTGGGTGGAGGGGCATGGATGTGCACCTCCCATGGTGAACTAGAACATGAAGTCGATGCAATCGAATTCACTTTGGGTTCTTTATGGTATCACTGGGAGTGCTCCAACTTCCCGCTCATCAAGGCTTTTAAGAGGCATCAAGCTTGGTTGTCATCTCGCCTGCTTTTTGCTTAAAATCGGCTTCAAGCTTATTCAATCGAGTTTCTTGGGATGACAAAAATCTAGATGCAATTGCCTCAAGATTAGTGGGGTTCTCAGATTAAAAGAATTGAACCCAGTGGCGAACTAGATGAGCTTTGGGGTGCTTGAGCTTTGGTTCCACTTAAGGTTAGGGTGATTTCTCCATGAGGGGTTGTATGAGTTTCCAAGTTGTTTTGTTCGGTTTGAAAGTGTACCACTTTCTCCCGCTCCGCCGGCACGTATGGAGGCGTAGTCCGCAAAAGCTTGTTCGAGAGCCTTGTGCAATCACGAGTGTCATGGGACCATCGCATAACTCACAAGGTAGAGTGATTTGATTCACTTGTCGCGAGGACTTAGGATTTTGTAGACTCATGAGGAATCTAACTTGATCTTCAAGTTCGATCATCCCACGGTCGGGAGGAGGCAAGGATATTGCCTTGACGGTTTTGGGCAAGCTCACGGGGTCATCCCAACTTTCGTTGTCATAGAGGCGAGGTCCTCTATTATTTCCCATGATTCTTCTGTGAGATCACTAAGTTTTCCACCGCCGCTTGGTCAATGGATCGCTTAGTGGGAAGTTGACATGATCATAAAAGATTTGGACTGGAGCCAAAGATCAATGCCGTGATGAGGACTTTATGAAGTAAGTCCTTGAATCGGGTCCATGCTTCAGAGAGATTCACCTGACGTTGTTGGAACATCAAGATGTCATTCCTAAGCTTAGTGGTTCTCCCCTGGGAAAAATTGAGCAAGGAAGCGAAGTAAGATCATCCCAACTTGAGATGGAGCCATGGAAGTCGCCAAGCCAATTACTAGCTTGGTCCCAGAGAGAGAATGGAAGAGACGCAGCGCGTGGTCTCCCGAGTAGTAGCATCAAGGTCGATGGAATCAAAGATTTTGAGGAAATCCTCGATGTCGATTTGGATCTTCTAACGAAGTCCATGGAATGCACATCCGCTTTGCACCAACCTGATGGTGTCGGATCGCAGGCCGTAGTTTGGGCTTGGTCGGGAAGCTCAATGGTGTTCCTATAGCCTAGGTGGCTTGGTCTCAGTATTCACCAAGAGTACGGGCTCTTGGTCATTTGGTGGTAGGTTGATGAATGGTAGCGGTTATCACCTTCCATGATGAAAAGTGATGGGGTTACTGAACAAAAGGTCACGAAGAAGGGGGATAGACCAAGAGGAAGCTAAAATGAGAAAAATTTACTTGATAGAATCAAGCAAAGAACCTAAACGAGGTGGACTACTAACTAGCTATTCTATTCCGCAAATGCAAAAAACTTGATAACGCTACACGCATCGTCGGGGTCAAGGAAACTTCCTTTCTTCGAAAGCAAGTTTTATAACACCCCAGGCAAAGGAACCTAATCGCTGTAGTGTAGTAATTAGGTAAGCCACGGTATTGATATCGCTCTCTGGGAATAGGAACGCTAGTAAGGAGTTACTACGCTAAGGTTAAGGTTGAGGAAGATTATTTTTATCTTTTATGTTTTATGAAAGTGGAAAGGTACGAATCTCGGTATTGGATTTGGGGGTTGGTATTTCACCGATTACTCTACTATTATCTAATTATCTAAACTAAGGTTGGGAGTTCATATCTAATTAATGTGTGCTCGTGATGATAGTTTAAAGATGTGTTCACTTAGTTTGTATTACTCTTAATTATCTCCTATCGATGGTTGAGTGTCACATCTTATTCTTAATTGCGCTGTGTGTCTAAAGTTGTAGGTATGCTTTCTCCCTAACTCTTTGAACTTACCAAAGGGTCTCGCCTACAAACCCACTAGGGATGATAAACCCTACCTAAGGCGCTCTTTGATGGTTTAGCCTACAACTACTAAGGTAATTATATTCTAAGGTTCACAAAGATGAATCAAGCATTATACACAACGAATGACCTATCGCATTACTAGATCATTAATCAACTAAGATAAGAAACAACCAATCAATATTCAATAATTAAGTTTCATACTTCCTAGCAAACACACAAGTAAATTAGCTTGACATGAAGAACATGCAAGCATACACACAAATAATCAAAGACATAATTGAATTAATGAAGTAAAGACTTATCTTGATGTAAGATAGGTTTAAAACCCTAAAATACCGTACAAGACACCTTAGGTTCGGTTTTAGGTTTTACTCCAAAGACTCTCCACCCAAAGACTAAAAATTCGGATTCTATATATAAGATTACAATTATGCACGGCCACCTTATGTTTAGTGACGCCCGCCGTCGCCGCCATTAGGGTTTCGCTTGGCCACGTTAACCTTTGCGACGCGCCACTTTATGTCCGTGACGCCGCCCTTCTTCAACTCGACGCCGTCGGATTGCATCTAGGCCGCCTCGAGTAGCGACGGCCTACTCTTTCACAACCAGACGCCGCCACTTGAAAATACGAAGTTTTGGGTTCGGATCGTCACAATAATTTTGGGACACGCCATTAACACCGACGCCGCCTTCTATTTTCAAAGAATCATGAGTGTCTCGATTTTGACTTTGGCCACTTTCTTCATATATTCGCCTTTTCGTTCAAATAAGTGCCATTCCAAAGATTTTGCCTTCAAGAGACCCAAAAGTGAAAAGGAACAATATTAAGCAATAACGGATACAAAAGTGATCAAATAAGGACTCAAACGACCCTCAAAATGGTACCTTTAAAACCTTATCATAATGTACCCTAGGTTTCGCAAATGATTTTAGACACCACTACCCAAGTCCAATCCTTTTATGTCAGAGGAGTTTCGTCACCAAACTTTTGCCTCTATGAGAACTAACTTTGAGGGGCACATTTTCCTCGACGAAGCTATGTTGCCTCGTGGCAATGTGGTGGCGATAGGAGAATGTTGCCAACATCCCACCCTCTTCACCTGTTGCTACTGATGGCCATCCATCAGTCAATATTGATGAGGGCCCCTCCTTTTCTGCTGCAGCTTCTCATGTTGCTCCAGAGCAGCCTCCTCCAACACCAAATCTTTCACATTGTCCTAGTCCACCACCAGCACATGATACTCTTGATGATTTTGGGTCTGGTCTATACAGAATGGCCTCACCTAGCCCTCCTAGGGTACCTGTTGATGAGGTATCTCCTCATGTTGAGAATGACCATATTTCCACTGAAAGGTCCAATGAGGCTCCCGTTACCACAGAGCAATCACCGGTGGAGCCGAGACCCCATTACTCTTACATCCTGTATGATCTTGTGAACAGGTATGCAGCTGAAGTGTCCAGTCTGAAAAAGGAACTTGCAGAGACCAAGTCTTGTCTTGGTAGTAAGATTGAAGATCTACAGAGCAAAGTTAAGGACCTTGAGAACAGACTTGAAAAGGAAACCAAAAGGAAGTTTGTGGTTTCTTCTGAGGAGGATGATGATGAACCTCATTTTGAGTCTCTTGATATATTAGCTGTTGTGTCCCTTAATGATCCTTCATCAGTCATTACAGAATCTTCAAAGGAGAAGGATCCTGTTCTTTACAAAAGAAGAAAGAGATCTTACCTGAATAAAGCAACTACTGAAGTATCCAAAGAACCAGAGTGTGTCAATGTTGCATCTGCTGATACCCCAATGGAGGATGTTGCTACTGAACTTGTTCAGTCTTCTATCATACAGAAACGCTCAGTGTCCACTTCTGAAGCACCCTCTCAACATGTTTCTTCTGAAAGAGACTTGGGTGTTTCTACTGAGATTCCTATTATCGATATTGCTGATGATGTTTGTGCTAAGGAGACTGCTGATAAAGGCAAAGGTTTACTAGTAGAAGTTGAACTTGGTCCAGACTTGATAAGTGAAGAGGAAAGGCTCGGACAAGAAAGTCGGTGGGCTGAGTTTGAGAAGTCTAAGGAAAGTGAAGTATTTGCTAAACAACTTGAAGCAGAGGGTGTCTCAACCTTAACTCCTGCGAGACGAAGAGAATTGGATGCATTGCGTGTTCAGATGCCTGCCAAACACTGGGATGCTCTAACTCAGCATACTATTTCAAATCCTACTCTTGCTCAGAGCATCTTGCGAGCAGAATTTAATGGTGCAAATTTTGTAGCTCAGATGAGGCAACTTGGAGAAGAAAGGAAGCAGGAAGCAGCCGCAAAAAGGAAAGCACTTATTAGCTCGAAGAAAGAACATTACGTAGTGAAAATCAAAGTTGAGAGACCGTGGTCTTTCAAGACCTCTTTATCAAGCTCATATATAATATGATTATGAAGAAATCTTCTGTGATAAGGATTACTTTGAATATGAAAAATCAAAGTTGTTCGGTGGAGAACTTTTAACCGTGGTTCTTTCAATGAAGCAAGTCGTGGCTTTATCTCGATGCAAACGAAGAAACTTTGGTTAAAGAAAATATCGTTCCATCTCCGAACCAACTACCAATTCTCCGAACGCCTCATGTACCAGATCCCAATGTGGCATCTGCTGAATCAGAAGAGGATACTCAAGTTAAGGAAACTGATATTGCAGGTGTGAAAACTAGAAATGCTAGACTCTTGCTGGCCAGGATGAACGCCATTCGTGATGGTGCTACTCCTAAGTCATTATCTACTTCCTCTAGTCCTACTAGCAAAACTAATGAAGAGTCTGAAGCTGTACCTTCTTCGGATATCTATAAGCCTGGTAGGAGGAAGAAGAGAATGGCCAAAAGAACTCTCTTGGATCTTGAAGCTGATAACGCAACTTTCATTACAGAGGGTTCTGCTACTGATTTTCCTGAGGGAGATCAAAATGTACTGGTCCATTGGACTCTGAAATATGATGAGCTGAATGTCATTCATCGAATGGATAAAACGTCAATGGAATTCACCTTTTTGAAGGAAATACTTCATTTGGTTGACAGGGCAGATTTGCTTAAACTATACTCTCTCGTTACCAGCCATTACTGCAATAAAGCACCACAAGGTTCTGGGATGTTCTTGTTAGGAGATCTTCAAGTACTGTTTAATTCTCATTCTCCCAATAGCAAAGGACATTCCATTTGGGCGAACTCTCATTTGTGGCGGGTTGTGTCTTGGAGACTCTATCCTCTCCCTCGTGTGCATGTGCTTGAGACTAAGGGTGGAATCACAGTCTGCATGTTTGCTGAAAGAAAGTATCCGTTGCCAATGAGACTCATGGAAAAGATGCTGGGTCAGAAGTTGGAAATTCCTCCAGATCCAGTGGGGAATGAAAGAGCAGATGCTGAACGACTGATTGGTTTGATCAAGACTCAACTTCTGCAAGCACAAGCTGCATCTTCATCATGAATGGGGTAATATATATTATCCTCTGTAATTTGTACTGGGTTTGTTTTGTCATATAGTTTTGTTTGTTTGTCTGTTAGTTTCTTAATAATAAAAAATAAAAATAAAAATAAACTTTCTTTCTTTTGCAGGTGTGTTGTATTTTTGATGGTTTTTAACTCACCAGATATACCTTGTGTGTATCAAAGAGTTAGCTAGTCCAAAGGGTACAACTTTGGTAAAGACATGTCAAATCTGTTGATAGTCGTAATGTTTGCTCAAAATCTATGGTTTCTGGTTTGCCTATAAATCGATGGTTATCGATGTACCATAGTTTTCGAACTTAAACATTTGGCTACTCCAAAGAGTAATGGCTATTGGTAAAGAGACAACAAAACCATTAATTTCAATGATTCACCTCTAAGGTGTGACCACACCGGATGTGATGAGAATAGATTGCAACCGATAAGTATTGATGTACATTATCTCTGTAGAAGAATTCAATCATCGGTCGATACAACTCGTCACCCTTAGCGGTTCTTAAAAGCGACCTTATTATGATCATGTTTGAATTGAGCGCCATGATAGATATTGAAGGTTAGGGTTAAGATTTACAGATGGAAGTGTTTTGAGTGAGAGTAAAAGAGAATCACTTAATATGAGGCGAAGATATGCACGTAGGGAATAAGTAGGAATTTCCCAATATTTGGTCAAAGTTGACCAATCTTGACGTGGACTTCTACTTTTACTCAATTTCACTTTCAACCGGTAGAAACACTAGTCATTCTCTTTGAAGAATACCATTCAAGTAAACAGATCACGTATTCAAGAAGCTTCAGTAAATATCATTTTACTGTTTCACCCACTCACATTAAATCTCAAGAATACTGGAAACCGTCTATAAAACAATCCCAATGCACACATATCTCTTCATCAAAACCCCAAATATAATCACAAACCCTAATTTAATCAATGCTCCAAAATTAACCACAATAAACCATGAGTACCAAACCTGAGATCATAGATCTCACAACATCATCCTCATCATCATCATCATCATCAAGTGATGATCCAAACCCATGGCTTCATTACTTTCCACAACCATATCCACAACCAAAGAAATCACCCTTTCTCCCTTCTTGGAAGATGATAGTGTAGTGAATCCAAGTGAAGCTGGCGATGATTACGATGACTCCTATAAGGAGAGAACATCTTACTCCCAACTGCGGCACCTCAGCCTCAACGAAGGCCATGAGTCTGAAATCCACCACTCCCTAAAGATAGAGAGGTGGTTCTTGGTCTTTCAACACATATTGTATAGGGGAAATGCTTAAGGATGGTGGATGGATTGCATTTTGGTTGAAATCAATAGATGAAGCACAAAGGACATATTATTTTTCTCCATCATCATGTGTGGTCATCGTCATCATCAACGTTTTCATCAATCCATCCTTTCCATTTTGATCCTTAGCATCCTCGTCATAGTAGTCATGCATCTCCAGCCATCGAGATAGAAGGAATAGTTGGTTATGCAAGACTTCACGAATGCATATCCAGCATCTAGTGTGAAAGATGTGAGCGATCATGCATATCCAACAGCCTGTTAGATGTTGGAATAGATGATATGAACTAGATTAGGATTAGTATCACATGTATAGCTATTTTCTTGTAGTTGGATTTGATGTTGATTGTACTCTGTAAGCTGTAAGCTATAAACTGTTTCTCGAATGAATGAATGAACAATATGTTTTTATAGAAAAGAACCAAAAATGTCCAAATTGATTCAACAGTTGATTGTATAACATTCTCACAACGTAACATAAAAAAACAATAAAAGCAACCCATTCCTATAGATATTATTATTCAAGTAACAAACATTGAAAATTCTAGATGACTGATAAGTTGTGCTTCCATTGTGTTAAAGTTCAAATTGGAGTAACTATAAATCGTCCAAATGAACAACATTTTCAGTTACAGGTTGTGACTGAATGTTGTTAGGAACGATGTTTTCAGGAGTAGATGATTCACATTTCCATACGAAATCATTGTTTGATTGAGCACTTGCTTCTCCCTCTTCGACCTCTACACGCGTCCTCTGTCCTCCATGTCGTTCTTGTTCCACTGCTTCTTCGTTAGTTGTAGGGGTGCACGATTGTGAGTTTCTTTTACGTTTCTGACATGTGACATTAGTTCAAACAACCATATGAGTAATTACATTAAAAATTATATACATTGAAATAAAATATAGAAACACACTTGCCTTGCTTGTCATCAGCAGTTCGATACATGACTGTCTTGTGTGTCTCGCCTTTCCACACCGCCACAGGTTTTGCTTTCAGCTCTTCCCCCGTGATCGGATCGTGTTTTTCTTTGGGTCTTCGGTTGTCGCTTATCCATAGCGGGAGGTTTCTGGTTTGCAAGTCATCGAGTACGCCACAAGGATACATCTTTTAGAGGATAAACCCTTGCTTCGTATGTATTTTTAGTGGCGTTTTCTTAAACCAATCCATCGCCCAACTTGCTAGTGTCGGTCATCCTTCAACTCTAGACACAGCACAAACATGACCACAAGGTAGACCAGATAGCTGCCATTTGCGGCAAGTGCATTCTCTGTTGTCAAAGTCAACAATATGAACATGTTTCGGATCAGTAACTTGGTAAATCTTGTGCATCTCAATTCCGTTAACACCCAATTAGCACTCTTTGCCATTCTATTGTTTACTTTTGCATTTGCCCATTCGCTAAGTTCATCCGTTGGAGCATCCGAAATAAAAAATAATAATACATTTTGAGCGACGTGACAAATATGTAATAAACCAATTATAATAGATGTTTTTTAAGTTACCTTTGTATTTTGCTCGACGTTCAAAATACCATTTTGTAGAAGCCTTGGTAGTACTCCATTAGCGGGTTATTGGAACCTTCCTAACATCTTTGGTTCTGAGTTCTTGATTCAACACTATTTGAGGTCAAATAATTGTACTGTTTGCGGGGTAGTAAGCACGCGACCATTTATCAAATCGACTTCATCTTTTAGTTTTTATACACATCGGGTTTTAATGATCGAATCTACGAAATTGAAGCATCAAACTCACCGCTGTGTAAGCTTTGCATGTCCTCCAATATATAGCCTTCCACTTTCTAGTTTTCAAAGTGCGGTTCATCATTAAATGCCGACAACAAAAACCATGAAACGCGTTGGGAAAAGCGGTACTACATGCATGTGCAATTCTTGGGATGTCATCGAGAGATGATGGCCAAATCTTTTACTTCACCAATGCATTCTTTAAGTTTGCTCAAAACCATGTCCATGATTCATTGGTCTCACCTTGAGATACACCAGTTGCAATAGGTATAATCTGGTTGTTGCCGGCCATCCCAACAACAACCAGATTCGTACCAAGGTATCTACCTTTAAGATGTGCGGCATCAATGATTAGCAATGGTCGCATAAAACGTAAGAAGCTCCGAATCTATTTTAAATCAATCAGAAATTGCTTAATTAATAAAATTTTGATAATAATGAAGGTATTAATCACAAATAAAAGATAATAGAATATATGGAAAACTTACAGCAACACCAAAACCAATGAATACCATCTTAAACCGATCTGTCTCATCTGTCTCAATGTGTGTTATTGTCCCCTCATTTTGCAACTTTAAGTTATAGCGATGTCTGACAAGCGCTCAAAAGACTCCCTAGGACAACCGTTCAACAAGCTGTAATGCAATGTTTTCCCACCCCAAGCTCGGTAGTAAGAAATGTCTACTTTCCAATCAACATTAAAATCTTTTTATGTCCGCACCCGTATATACCGTTTGTAATTCCTTAATTTATCAATTAGTATGTGACCCACTAATTTTCGGGTAGCATTCGATGATTAGGATGAATTTTTGTTCGGAACATGTATGACGATCGTTAATGGAAGTAACATAGAAGTATCGGCTAACAACACTTTTAGATGCGTTAATGTACCGTTACAACCTTCTACAAAACAAGCTACACTGTACCTTTTCTTACATGAGTTAGTAACTTTATACTCAAACATATCAACCAACGCTTTTATTCCTATTGCATAAATGCATCCTTGCTTATCATCAAACCGACTACCCACCTTTAATTTAGATACTACCGGGTTTTATGGTTACTTAGCTTTTAATTATGGGATCGGTGAAGTGGGTGGATCGGGATATTTAGAAATGTGGTCTTACGCCAACTAGGATGCACATCTACATTAACGTTTGCACTGCACCCTCATTATTATGATCTTCAACTTTTGGTGTTTGAAAATCGATTCTTGAGGCAACAAAGGAACATTAAGATCAATATCAAGAGTCTTAGAAGAAGTAGGCGGCTTTACCTCGAAGATTTCTCGATAAGTTTGATGTATAGCGTCGGATCAAGTTACGCTTACTGACATATTTCATGAGCGAAGAAAGAAACATCATCATCGTCACTCACATGAATTTTGGTTGAATCGGACATGTAGTATAAAGCGATGATCTTATCTTTAATCGATATTTGTTAGTGAGATAGGTAATCGGTGTAGGTAGGTGATGTTAGCGGAAGTAAAACTCACGAATTGATGTCTCAAAATCCAAATAAAGTTTGAATTTTTGGGAATTAGCGAAGTCATTTTACGGGATTTGTGTTCGGGATTTATGTTCAGCATTCGGGTTTATACGAAACAATAAAGGAACCAAAATAAAATTATTTGAAAATAGGACCTTTTAGTCGCTCAATATAAAATTCGCAAACTTTTCCTCCGCAATATTCATTACCCGCTCATTCACAAAGTCTATTTCCGCCAAATTAGATGTGACTCTACTATAAAAGCGTCAAGTTTACTCATTGGGTAAATAAAACAATGGCTCCTCTCTGCCTCTACCTCCGGATCCAATCGAAAGCCATTGGAATACTACATCAATGCTACACACTGCGAATGTCCAAAACCATTACCGGTGGAAGTACAAACCTCTTGGACCCGGACTCATCACGGTAGAGGATTCAAGGCTGTCAATTTATGTAATATTATTATGCATTATACTTATTTTACTTGTTAGGTTGAATATGTGAATTTAACAAATTTTTATTTTAGGACAAAAGACCAAATGTAACTTCTATGGGTTCCTAGACCGGAACTACCAACCGAGTATTACAAAGATTTGTTTTACAAGGAACATGAGGAAAAGAAACATTTAATGAAGGCGAAAGAGTTCGGTCTCGGATGAAGTTATTGAGGTTTCAAACAATGATATCATGAAAATGTTGGATGAGTTGACTTTTATCAAGTCAAGAGTGCAAGTTCATGACAAAGTTGTGTTGGTTTTCGGTTTGATTGTTCTCTTGATCTTTGTAGTTTGGTTATGGTGTCTGTTTACCAATAAGTGTTATGTAATATGTATGTTATAGTCTTTTTAGCAATAAGATTGTATGTAGTCGTTTTTCAAATGAAATGGATGTTTGTAAAAACAAAGCGTTTTAGCACTTTACACAACATGTTTGTTGCAAATCAACGATATCACAACACGTATATCTGAAACTAGGGCATAAACAAAGCTGCATGGGTGTTAGGAATATACCAAGTTGCGCTACAGACATGCATAAGAAGTTGTCTTTGATGTCCTTCAGGACATCCGGTTTGTGGTTACATTTGGTTGAACAACAAAGTCTAAAACCACATACAAGCCATACCCAAACAGATGAAATGCATCTTTATTCATCACTTGTATGAACACCACCTTATAGTTCCAAAATTACTCCACCATATGCTCTCGATCGCCAAAGCAACTTGAAGAGGTCATCAACCTTCATACTTAAGTTGTTACTCGGCTGTGCAAAAAAATACATACCCAAACTCCACAATCACCGTATGCATTGGCTTGTATAGGGACATCATCCGCAACTCGAAATGTGATCTTATAATCGAAGCAGATATTGAGTTGGCTTGAAGAACTTTACACAAGTTTAGATCTTGTGGTAGCTTTCTCTCAAAGTGACCCTCCATTTTAAATTCTTTTCTCTCGTCTCGGGTTACGGCGTACCTAGTGTGTCATAAATTGTTATAACTCCGATGCAATTTCCAACTCGGCGAGAAACCGGTGGCACTCGAATGCGTTCATAGGAAAATATACCTAAATGTGATCAAATAATCCTTGTCATAATTCATCACATTTTGAGCATGTATATATTTACCCAAATATCTAGAAGAAAGTATGGTCTTTATATACAAACCTTCTCGACACTATACCATGGCAATGGATAGCGTTTACCAGTGGCGTAGTAGGCACGCATAGACCCTTCAAGGATAGAGGAAGAGAAAATGGTCCACCATAGCCCAATCGGCATTGCCGGCCAAAGCGCCACATTAGATCAACCCGAGATCCGAGATCTTGCAAATGTTTTTATAAGAAAATACCGGTAAACTAAATCAAAAAAATAATTAAATTTTTATGGAAATTAAATATCATTAGGTACCTCATCTCCAAGCCATCCTTTTTATTCCTCTTCCATAACCCAACAAAGCCAACCAAAATTTTCGATGAACAACGGCGTCGCCAAGACCCCAAGGAAAGCTATCGATGACTTCAAATCTTTTTATAAAGGTAGCCATACGCCCGGTTTAGTAATCTTGTTGATATCGCAACCTTCGGGACGTGACGGATCACGAATAATGTTAAAAACAAGATTAATGTATATGTCTTTA